>JARFXV010002450.1:35000-37500 GCA_031761425.1 Cosmopolites sordidus
GTCGAACGCTCCTCTCTCGTAAAAGGGGTAGCGACCCTAAACCTTTCGTATACCGTCGAGCGAGTCGATCGGGTTGAGACGACACGAGGGTCCGTAAATATGCGCGGCCGAAACCGTATTTACGGGCTCCACCCCGAGCCTTAGATCGACGCCCAACGGATCGCGACGTCCTACCAGGAGAAAAGTGCACGCGTTCGTCGCCGGATCGACGAACGACGAAAGGTGCGAGAGACACGTCCGAAAACGTCTCTCCCGTCACGCGATCGTCGGCCGCCGACGACGAGCCGCGAATGAATTTCTCCCTTCGACCTTTCGGGTTTCTCAGGTTTACCCCTAAACGGTTTCACGTACTCTTGAACTCTCTCTTCAAAGTGCTTTTCAACTTTCCCTCACGGTACTTGTTCGCTATCGGTCTCGTGGTCATATTTAGCCTTAGATGGAGTTTACCACCCACTTAGGGCTGCACTCTCAAGCAACCCGACTCTAAGGAGAGATCCTCCCGCCGTCAGCGATGGTCACTACGGGCCTGGCACCCTCTGTGGGCTGTGGCCCCGTTCAAGAAGGACTTGGACGCATCGCGTAACTTCGAGATGATGGACCCTCCCGAACACCACATTTCCCGGCACCCGGTGTCGGCCGCGGGATTCGGTGCTGGGCTCTTCCCTGTTCGCTCGCAGCTACTAGGGGAATCCTGGTTAGTTTCTTTTCCTCCGCTTAGTAATATGCTTAAATTCGGCGGGTAGTCTCACCTGCTCTGAGGTCGATATATATATATATATAAATATAATAATGGTAAATAAAGCTGCGCCCGCCGCGTGTATATAAGTAGTAGCCTCGACATCGTATAACAAACGATCAGACGTCGCATATCCTTTAATTAAAGAATATATATTATCGGACACGACGACCGAAAACGATGCGATGCGACACGCACGGCACACTTTCGCTTAATTCGCATGAAAACGGCGAATTAAGATCGTCCTTACGTTTTAAGACGTCGCGCCCACCTGCCACGCGTTCGCGAAGGCGAATCGACGGCAACAGGTGCTCGCGTCACGACGTCCAACACGCTCCGTCGTCATTATCCGAATCAACGCGACAGACAGATGGTACATCGTCGTCGTCGTCGTCATTTTCGGACAAAACCGAGCAGTCTTTAAATAAGGTACGACCCTCAGCCAGGAGTGGTCCGGGAATGGAATCCCAGGACCGCAATGTGCGTTCGAAGTGTCGATGTTCATGTGTCCTGCAGTTCACAAGTTGACGCGCAATTAGCTGCGTTCTTCATCGACCCACGAGCCAAGTGATCCACCGTTTAGGGTAATCTTTTTTATCGATTCATTTAACGAGAAGGAAACTATCGCCACGACGATGACGACGACCAAGGCGAACCTCGTCTTCGCGGCGTGGCAGTAATGGTCCGACTCGTTTGTGATGCGAGAAATAAAATACTTCTCCGTATCGGTGACGTTCATTTTAAGAAATGTAAATGGCAAGATTCCGAAATTTTTAAACGAAACGTTGAAATATTATCCACCGTCGACATCGTTGTCGTCGTCGTCGTCGACAAACAACTAATACAAACGAACGGTGTTTTATATTACGTTTCTCTCGTCACGGTAACGGTCGTCGTCGTCGTCGTCAGTCGACAGCGTCGACGACAAAAACCGCAACGAATGTTTAAAAATCATAACGGAATCGATTATGATGAAGATATGGTTAATGGTCCATATCATACACATCACACAGAAACGACCACGACAACCACAACGACGTTACAGACAGATCACGTGTGCGTGCGTGTGCGTTAAATGTGAAAACTTAAAGATCGTACGGGCGCATATCGTTTAAATACCGTCGGGAAGGAAAATCCACGAGGATTTTTTATCCCTTAGATTTTTCGTACTCTGGCTGACTCGCTCACTCACTCACTCACTCACTCACTCACTCACTTTCCAGATAGATAGTGAGTGGGCGAGTGAGCGAGCGAGCTAGCTAGCTAGCTAGCGTAGAAACATAAATCTAGGTACCCGATACAAATTCTTTTTTCCGTTTTCGTCTTGCACGCACCAACGAGCGATACGAGCTGCTGTCGTTCGTCGAGGATCGTCAAAGTTGTCGTTCCCTTGTGTCTCTTAATAAAATAAAAGATAGTTCGAATTATTCGAGAGAATAATTACAGACGTGTTCTTAATCGCGCGTCAGATGACGGCAATCGATCACTGTAATGATCCTTCCGCAGGTTCACCTACGGAAACCTTGTTACGACTTTTACTTCCTCTAAATGATCAAGTTTGGTCATCTTTTCTTACACATCGACGACACCGAAGCGCCATCGCGTGTCGATCCGAAGACCTCACTAAATCATTCAATCGGTAGTAGCGACGGGCGGTGTGTACAAAGGGCAGGGACGTAATCAACGCGAGCTTATGACTCGCGCTTACTGGGAATTCCTCGTTCATGGGGAACAATTGCAAGCCCCAATCCCTAGCACGAAGGA
>JARFXV010002450.1:42500-46425 GCA_031761425.1 Cosmopolites sordidus
CTTCTCCCAGTTTGTTACAAGATTCTATCTCAATGTCTACTAGACAGAGCACAGGGACAGTTAGAACCTAACATTGGTGAATATCAACCAGGTTTTCGACCGGGGGGCAGATCCAGCCCTGAACAGATCCTGAATCTAAAGTTGATTCTAAGACATCAAGAACTGTACAATAAAAATCTCGTCTGTACATTTGTGGATTTCAAAAAAGCATGAGACTCTATTGACCGCGAATCTTTATTCCGAATCTTCCGAAAGAACAAGGACCAGATCTCTGAAAAAACGCTGGGGATTATTAAAGCAACGTTAACTAACACAAGGTTAAAAGTAAAATTCATGGTTGACATCTCTCAGAGCCCTTCGAAATTAAAACTGGAGTGAGACGAGGGGATGGAGGACTCTCGCCACTCCTATTTAACTGTGTTCTAGAAAAAATAATATAGGAGTGGCGTGAAAAAAAATAAGTTGGCCCTGAATGTTGACCAGCCCATTAAACTGGGGAGAACCAACATCAATACTGATTGTCTGGCATCTGCTGATGATCTAGCAATTTTAGCTCAAGATATATTAAGGGCACAGATACAGATTGAAATCCTAAAGGAAACAGACTAAGCACGCCATAAGCTAACATGACCTGCAACAGACTAAGAACGCCATTTCTAAAAACAAAATATGGTAACATCAGACGAGTCTCTCAATTCAAATATTTGGGTGAAATAATCATGGAAAATGGATTGGAAAAAGCGGCCAATAAGGATAGATGTCAAAAAATGGAAACGGCATTAAGGCTTACACAAAATATTTATAACAAAAAGTGCCTATCTAAAAACATAAAACTGAGACATTACAACACAATTATTAAGCCAGAATGTCTATATGCTGCAGAAACGCTCATTTTGAATAGAAAGAGGGACATCGAGGACATTGAAAAGAAGGAAAGAAAAATCCTAGGCCCCAAACAAATAAATAGCCACAACATACCGACATCGGGAATACCAAGAGATCAAACAATACTCAGATATACATAGCGATATGTGAGAAAAAGAAGACTTAAATTTTACGGACACATAAAACGGATGAATCCGAGTAGGCTAACTAGACAAATAGTCGAATTTTATGAAAATAGGAGTAGAGTCGACTTCGACTTATCTAGCCAGGCTTTTGGGTTAGCCCTCAAGGCTCTTGCCCGTTTCTAGTCAACTTTACCCTATATGGGCACTAATTTTTTAGGGTCTCTATCTGACCCGGGTATGCCTAGCAAGTGGCATAGATAAGAAAGGATAGTCTATAAGATGATCCTGGCGAACTTCTGAGATTAATATGAAAGAAAAGGAAAATGAAATTTTGCTTTTTCCCCATCAGCAATATGACGGGTTTTTTGCCATTGGTCCGGTCCGATCGATCGGAGATGATCTCTCAGACCGCCTGGCCACGGCGGTTAGGGACTGTTGTCGAAGCGGTCTTACGCGAGCCGGGAATCGAAAATTCGATTCCTTTCTGCTCGCAGCCCGTAAGGCAAATTGGGGCAATTGGCTAGCTTTACCCGGAAAATCCGGGTAGGTTGTCCGGTATAGATAGGACTAGCGGGTTTTCGCTCAAGCTTGCCTGTAGGCAAAACTTGGCGTAAATTTGGGAATGGAATTTAGAGACCGGGGGTACACCGGTCTCTATAATAATTTGAGTGTTTCGAACGTACCACGGCGCGTTTAGTGCCATACGCAAGGTTTTGTTCTGAAACGTTTGTGAAGTTATTTAGCCGCCGTCGGCGTTAGAAAACGAAAATAAATCGTAAGACCGTATAAATAAAAGGGACTTATCATTGTTACGTAAAATTGGGTTTTAACTATCGGAGATAGTTTACTCGAACGACAAATCAAGAAGTACAAAAGTTTGAGGATTCCGTACCCCTTGCTGATAGGAGTAGAGCTAAAGTAGAAATAATTAGATGGATTGCTGCAATTAAAGAGGACCTAAGATCAGCAAATATTACACAAAGTGAAATTCAGGATAGAGGCTGTTTCAGACACAAGGTGAACGTTTGGAAGGTTGGCCAGAGAGAAAAATGTAGGAAGACCGGAACAACTTGGTCTGACGAAAGGAAAAACGCTCATAGCGAAAGAATGAAATTAGTATGGGTGCGAAGGAAGGTTAACAACAACAAACGCCTCTAATTGTACATCGCGTGGTCCACCAGGGCCCATAAGTAAATAATAATAATAAATATATATATATATATATATTATAATATATATATATATATATATATATATATATATATATATAATATATATATATATATATCAGATAAATTTTGGAACAAAGTATGTTACACCAAGAGTCAATAACCACCTGAGGGTTCCCGCGAAAAAAAAATAAGGACATTTAAAAAACCAACGACACCTATGGAGGCTGTCTTTTTTCTTCGACGAATTTTGGGAAAACCGGCCAAAACCATAGAGCCCGGCTAGCACATATCATGTACAAGATGGACGACTCTCGGATAGATCGAAAGTTTTTATTTTTCGAGAATAATCATTTACATCCTATACACATACACTCTAAAAAAGCGTCGAGCGTTATCGCTGGAAAAAAAAAATCCCGCTAATTTCAACTCGGGCATTAAGCCACAATAATATTCGGGTTTTCAGTTTGTGTGTGTGTGTGTTTAAAAATATTTTACTTTCATGCATCTAATGCTAATTTCGAACCTAGATGTCTGTGCGGATAGGCGATATGCTTGATATTTTTTTTTTTATATTTAAAATTCGTGGCTCTGAAAAGAGCCATTTTCTTTTTATTATCGTTCGAAATATTAATCTCGCCAGTTCTTGCTTCTGATCTTTGATACGTTTATCTATTTTTACTTGGAACTGGTGTATTTGGTCACGGCTTTGGTCCCCTCGCTAACGGCGTGTTTGGCTAATTCACCCGGTAAAAGTAATCTGACCGCCGTTTGAATTTCTCTACTGGTTATGGTCGATCTTTTGTTGTAATGAGCCAAACGCGATGCTTCGGCCGCTATCCTCTCGAAAATGTCATTAACGAAAGAATTCATGATCGACATGGCCTTGCTGGAAATTCCCGTATCCGGATGTACCTGTTTCAGCACTTTGTAAATATAAATGGCGTAACTTTCCTTCCTCCTGCGCTTCTTTTTTTTATCACCTTTCGAGATGTTTTTTTGTGCCTTTCCCGCTTTTTTGGCCGCTTTCCCGCTAGTTTTTGGTGGCATTATGGACAAAGAGGACGATTTTTTTTTAAATGTACATACGGTACAATAAAAATCCGTATCATAAATTGACCCTTGAGCCGATAAAAGTTCACTTCTTTTTTGTACTGGAGCGTACGGGTACGATATGCTCCGCCCATTTAACCGTAAGGCGTATTTTTACGATTCCATTGGAGACTGTACCGCCGCATATATATAAAAAGGAAGGAAAGAAGGGGGGGACATCCCGACAGAAAATAGTCTCTCATCTGACTCTACGACGACGGTCGTGCCGTGCGATCTGATCAATTGTAAGCAAAGAACAAAAAAAAATCAGCATGTCTGGACGCGGAAAAGGAGGCAAAGTTAAAGGAAAGGCCAAGTCGCGTTCGAATCGTGCCGGATTGCAGTTTCCGGTCGGCCGTATTCACAGATTGTTGAGGAAAGGAAATTACGCGGAACGCGTAGGTGCAGGAGCACCGGTATATTTGGCCGCGGTAATGGAGTATCTTGCCGCCGAAGTATTGGAATTGGCCGGAAACGCCGCCAGAGATAACAAAAAGACGAGAATTATCCCACGACATTTGCAGCTCGCCATTAGAAATGACGAAGAATTGAACAAACTATTGTCCGGCGTGACCATCGCACAAGGTGGTGTTTTACCTAACATTCAGGCCGTGCTATTGCCAAAAAAGACCGACAGTAAAACGAAGTAAAATC
>JARFXV010002451.1:0-61131 GCA_031761425.1 Cosmopolites sordidus
TCAGTAGTTCTGAAGATAGGTGGTATATCCAGAGTTTAATTAAATTTTGCTCCTGCTCCAGTAACGATGGAACTTCTCCCAATAGCAGTGCTGCATTTATACATTGTGGTTCCATTCCTTATGGTTCCATTTAACACCGTTTTCCATCGCTCTAGAATACAAGTCATGATAATTCATACTTTGCTATGTGCGTTCTTAATTAAAATCTCTCTATTGTGAAAGCATTTTACTTCTAAAATCTTTTTCTTCATACATATACGTTTGGCCCACCTTCTCAATCTCTCATATTCTTCTCTTTTTAGTTGTGTGAGTTTTTGTATGCACTTCAGCTGGGCAGGGTTTTTATTCTCCACCATGTTTCGCATCCTTTGGTTCATTTGTTTTTCCCTTAATTTCGGGTTCCAATTGGCCCCACGTTACTTTTTTATTACAGATTTTATTGTTGCCCATCCAGGCTGTACCAACTACTAATGGTCTATAAGTATCTGGTTTTCCTAATTCCTATCTCATTCTACGTTAATACTTCTTCCTAGTGCTTTCATCTATTGATAATCTTTCAATGTCGTATTTTTGGACTTGGTTGCTAATTGTTTGTTGATGACGCTGATTCTTTATCGACTTTTTGTTACTACTAAGTAGTTGTCTGATCTGATAATCATCCTCTATAGCTTCTGATGTCAAGTAAATTTGAGTATGATCTACTTGGTTTACTGTATGACCATCAGGCAAGACACATTCATAATTTCAGTTCAAGAATATGAAAATTTAACATAATAATATATCTGGCATACATTGACATTGAGAAATATTAATGTTTCTTACCTAAGGCATAAAAACCTACCGATAAAAGAATTGTGATTTAGTAACATTAAAACCATGAAAGTTTTAGCATTAAAAGAGATGTATATGAAGCAGCTAATATATCAACATATCAAACAACAAATGTATCACAACAATGTACCAAATTTTGAATCTTCGAAGCACCTTTCCAGCGAGCTTTGATAAAGAGTCATGTTACTGGTAAAAATAATACATACATTAGCATTGTTGGGCAAATAAGTTAAGATTAAATGGTTAGCTTGATAAAGAGAATAGAAAAAGGGTACGTTGAAAGAATTCGGTTGAAGATAATGTGGTACAAGTACATATTTGAAATTTTTGGTCCAAAGGGTACAATATTCATTCGAAAAGTAATTTTTTCTAATATATCTTTAAGTGATCTCATCAAAAGGTAGAATATTACGAAATGAGCTCTACACATCTGTACTCCAGTCCACCTCGTAGATATAATAATAAATTTATAATAGATCAATTTTCCTATAGGCATGAAATACTAAACTTGAAGAGATTTACTATTAAACAACACCAAATAACTTTTTTTTTCATCTCTTGATGTGGCTTCTACTTAAAAACCGCTCGCATGACACTTCAACTTTTTCATACAATAATACAACGATTGAAACATCAGAAGTTGTATCATTTCTTGGAGTGATTTGACTGATCAATTGAGAGGAGATTGAATTGGAAGGCCCATATTGAGAAAGTCACAGTATGCCTGGCTAAATATTGTTATGCCTTAAGAATAATTTCTAACAATATTGGTACAGATGTAGCAATGTCGACGTATCATGCATTTGTTGGGTTTAGGATGAGCTATGGTTTAATTTTCTGGGGACACTCCCCTGAAATACGAAGATTTTTTTTGCTTTTGAAAGGACGCCTTAGATCAATTTTAAATATGAGATATACTGACAGTTGTAGACAGATTTTTAAGGGATAAGGAATATAAAAGTGTAAACGATGTGTATGAAAGCACTCAAGTTCAAAAATGTAAGAAAACCATGAACCGGGATAAAGCGGATAAACCTATTCCACTCAGTCAACTTTCTGAATTATTAAGGTAAAGCTTGGTTAACTTCACGATTCATGTTTTTTATACGCTTCATTAAGTACAGTTGTCATATAAACAGAACATACTTTAGTTTTAGAATTAGAAGGTCCAATCCTTCTCCTGATGATACTTACATGGTTTGGGAAACACGCGTCGAAAATTTTATAAAAGTGATTTGGTGTTTTGTAATGAATTGACATGCCATCTGATTCAGTTCATGGTTCGCAGAGTTACAGAGTGATATAAAAACAGTGGCGGAATGTCTCGATTTCTTATCATTGCACAATACCGCGACGGTGTACGCAAATAAAATGAATCCAAAAAAATATATTTGCCATAGTGTAGTATTTCTTTATTTTCCGGATTATTTCAAATTTATTAGCAATTTTATATAAAAAATGGGACTAAATTAGAAATATCTGGAAAACTAAAGTGAAAGGATTTTTTTTGGTTGAACATTACGTTTAGAATAATCCCCTGAAAATTCTGCACATTTCAAATTTATGCACCCTATATATTAAAAATGAAACATTATTTTCAGAGAAATACTCCCAATTATAATAAATTATACTAAATAATTAATTTTAATATTAATTAATTAATAATTTTCTAAAAATGACACAGTAGTTTTTTTGAAACAGCTAACATATAAAGTAAAAATAATCATAAAAATGATGTGCAGTTTTAATCTCCTTAATGCTCATTTCAAACTCAGTGAAAAGAAAAAAAAACAGGCAATTATTTCTATATATTCTGCAAAACCTCTCACGTTAAATTAAACCGTTGCCCTGTTACTTTAGAAGCAATTAATTAATATATAATGTAATTAACATGCATACATGAAGAGGATTCTACGAGGGTCACTCTCAAGACTTTAAATTTTAATTGATTTAAAATACTGACTGGGAAAAAGAAAATGCGAACAGCCAGTCTATTTCAGAATATTAATAACACTAGTTTACAAATTTTAATTTTTTTTATATACCCCCAAAGAAATGTATATAAATACATTAACCTACCTTCCTTACACCTAAAAGTGTTAGCAGAAATATTTTATCATGCCACAATTTTTTTCTACAGTCAAGTCATTTTTTCCAACTACCCTACGTGGTGACTTCAGTTTAACATTTATTTATTCGATTCAAACAACAAATATTTTGTTTCAAATTGAATTAAAATGTCGAATAGAAAGTGTAAACAAAATTCTAATCGTTTTTGCTACGTTTGTGGAGAGTTTATATTTCCAAAACAAAGAAGACCCAGAAAAAAGAAGATAAGAGGTCCGAACTTTCGAAGTGTAGTATCACCACAAGTGATAATCCGGTAACTTTTTGAAACTAATGACGTTCAAATGTACACCTCTTTCGGCTTCATCAGGTGGAATACATTCTGGAAGCCCAATTTTCGATTACTCTTTCACGCATATATAGCGAGGTATATTTTCAATGGTGGCCTGAATGTTTCGTTTAAGGTCAAGAATTGTTCAGGGTTTATTTCTATAAATCGGAGATTTAACATAATCCGACAAGATATATTCAACTTTTGAAGGACGTAGTGTAAGCAAACATGCGGTGAGAGTACCGCATGTTTGCTTACCAACCTAGAGTCCAGAGCGGTATGATGAGATATATACCTGCCATAACTTTTCCCAGAAACCGTAGCCATAACTTTTCCTGCAAATAAAATCGTTTTCGCTTTTTTGCGCATTTTCACCTGCTCCTCGCCCAGTGTTTGGACTGCTATTTCACCTCTGGCATGTAATGGTGAATCTATGTTTCATATACGCGAAAGTTCACGTATCGGAAATGAAAAAACAAGTTTAGTTTAGTTGAAAAAATGACTCTATTCTTCCGTATATTCTCCCTTAAGCTCAATACATTTTTTCTAGCGTTTCTCCAATTCTCCATCTATGAAGTGATTTTCTGGAAGTTCTTCAAAATACTCTTTTTTTTTGGGTTTGGGAAGAAACGAAAGTCAGAAGGGGCCAGATCTTTTGAATATGGTAGATGTTCCAACAATTCGCAGTGTAACTCCTACAATTTGGCCATTGCAAGAATACCTCTGTGAGCCGGAACATTCTCTTGATAAAAAAAATAGTTTTTTCTTCGGTAAAACCAGGTCTTTTCAAACAAATTTTTGCATCTAATTGATCCAAAAGGTTTGAGTAATACTGTCCTGTTATTATTTTACCAGTTTGAAGGTAATCAATTAACAAAGTGCATTTTACATCCCAAAAAATTAATGCCATAACTCTTTTGGTCGATTTGGACCACTTTGGCTGCCTCGGAGCTGAGTTCACCCTGGACACAAAACGACTTTTAAAATCTATTTTATTCTTTCGAAGAAGTTCCAAATGTTGGCTAAAAAGTTTTACTCGAAATCGTTTTTAATCAGAATTTAACAAAACCCACATCCCATCCCATAACCCATCTTGCACATAGCTTTCTCAAGCTCAATTCCTTTTTCAAATACTCGTTCAGTTGAGATGTCCATGGCCTTATCAAGTTCACTCAAACTTAATTGTCTGTCATCCATAACCATATCATGTATATAATTAGATATTTATTCAGTAGTTGCACTTATTGGATATCAAGAACGAGGATCATTATCCAGGCTTGTACGACCACGTTGAAACTCCTGCCCACTTACAAATCATTGTTTTTGAAGAATAGAAGTCCCCTAATACATTTACCATTTCACTATGAGTTTCCATTGCGTTTAAACCATTTTTTCCAAAGAATTGAATCACTGCACGATTTTCAATATTTTCCATTTTAAAAAATAACATTGATACGTTTACTTCAAGCTGCAGGGTTTTTGTAGGAATGAATCGACAGGCCAACTTGAAACTTCACATATGTCCATTTGAACGAAGAAACTTCAAAATGTAGTATATTATATAGTTCTTTTACTGCTCTCTAGGTGTAGCTTTTCAATTAGCCTAGTACTGTAATAAAACGTCGGAGAAACTCAGCAGAGTTGCGTTAACATAAGTCTAAATATTTTCGAAACGAATATGAATGAATTCGAATTCGTCTTTGGCTATTGTTAATAAACGATCTATCAAGATGTTTACAATGTCAGCAAGTTCGCGTATCTTCAGTCAACGATCATTTAATACGACATTGCGAATGCTTGTGACAATTTTCTCAATCGTGGGGTTTTTTCATTCAGCAGTCCACTTTTCTATCATTTAAAACAAAAATGAGAAAAAAAGAGTTTCCTTTAAAGCGGCATCTAATTATGTTTTATGTCCATCTTGATTAAACCATCCGCCGACCGCGGTGGTCTGGTGGGTTAGTCGCCCGCCTGGCAATCCAATGGCACCGGGTTCGAATCCTGGTGCGGGCATGGATGTTTGTGTGTGTATTTGTATATGTTTGTCGGTGTTGGGTCACTAAATAACGCCTAGAGCGACGTGACTTAAATTAAATTAAAAAGCAATAAATAAACCATCCAAAACAGAATACTTTATGAAACAGAAAAGAACAGCCTGAACTTAAATGGGTAACAAAAATTTAGTTGTGCTCGATCTCCACAAACAAGCAACTAAACATAAACATCTGAAACTTATCAGTACGCCATCTGATCAATCATACTTAGCAAATAACATAGTCGTTTCGTAACATGCTATTTGTTATTCGTTTGATGCTGCACGCTTGGATGAGTTGGAAGATTTTTAAGTTTTTCTAACCACAAGCCAGACAGCTTAGTTCAACAGATCCAGGGTTGAAAATTTAAACGAAATGAGGTTATTTATAAGAAAGACGATTCTATTATTCATTGCTTGCTTGTTTGCTTGACGCCACCGGAAGTGGACCTTTTGGCTTTGCTGCGGGGCAATTGCCGTCTCAGTTTGTTAGCAGCCCAGAGGTTGTCTGGCTCTTAGGCCATATCCAGGCCACCGACTATATACTTATTGTCGAGTTAATGATGTGTTGTGTGTTCTTCCATTTTCATATTGTAGCGAATGGGGATATATTAGTTATACTGAAACAAAGGAATATGGTAAAGACGTCACAAACATACACATTTAGACACAAGAAAGAAGGTTAGGTATTGCATAGCTGATTAATAGGACATGCTAGAAAAATATTATTTAGATCCTCTATTGCTCCACATTTGCAATAGGAGTCGTCAATTAATTTGAATTTATAAAGAAGTTCTTTAGTCAAACAATGGCCTGTACGCATTCTGATAATCGTTGTTATGTGTCTTCTGTTTTTATATTCAAATTTCGAAAACCATGGCTTACTTGGAAACGCAGATTGTACCTTAGAGTACTGACATCCCTTTCCAACAGTCAGATCTTTCCATTCGGTTTTGTAGTCCTAAGATTCTGCCTATGTTGGCCAAGGAGTCAGCCTCCTCATTACCAGAAATACTGACGTGTCCTGGAATCGATGCTAAGCGGACGTCAAAACCGTTATTATTTGCTGAGATTAGAAGGCGTTTAGTTCTAAGGGTCCAATAAACTGCCGTAGCATTGAGCAAACATTTATTGATCTTTTTGATTGCACTCTCCGAGTCAGTGAAGATAATGTTTTTTTATGTGTTTGTCAATAATTATTTTTATAGCGTCGTGGATGGCAATGATTTCCGCTTTACAAATAGAATTATTAATTAAGAATGAAAAACATTAGAAAAATGTTTTGTTTTAATTAACGAAAAACATATTACGTTCCGATACATCTAATAAAATGATGCTACATGAAGCACGCAGCATACATTAACTGGGATGCATCCTTGAAGTTTAATATAGATCTACAAAAACTCAAAAATGAGATGAGATGTTGAAAAAATTATCAGCATCCCCACATACACGTTATTACCTTTGCAGTAGATCTTCATCGTAAAGTATTAGTTCGTCCAATTTTTGGTAGAAATAATGTTCTAAATTTATCAACTATGAAAAGGAAAATCGAAAAATTTAAAAGTACTGGCCGTTATTGATGTGAAACACACGACACTAGCTCGTATTGGTCGTTCAAAACAAAACATCACGTCAGTTCGTGAAAGTGTGGCCGAGAGTTCGGGGTCCTCGATTCGTCATCGTGTACAAGAATTGTACATTTCAACAGCCACTCCTCTACCGGATTCTCACTAAAGATTTGTATCTCCATTCTTACAAAGTCCAAATGATTCAACAACTTCTGCCAACAGACAGAACATGCACTGCGCAGATAGTCCGCCAATTAGATCATTCGACAAGAAGTGAATGCCTATTTTATGGACAAAATCATCTTCAGCGACGAGGTCCATTTTCACCTCAATGGCTTCGTTAATAGGCACGACTGCCGTCTTGGGGACTCAGAAAACCAACGAATGATTGATTGATATGAAGTTTAATCAATATGGTCAGATGACTGGCACGAGGTGTAACATAAATCTACAAAAACTCAACTAACATTCAGCATCCCTATTACTTTTCACGTCAAGCCTTCCGGACATGTAATTGAGATGCGGAATGGTGACGAAAAAAATAAGGGCATTCAGAATAATCCTGCACAGAATAGCAACTGCAACAAACATTTTTGCCACTCCAGTACGTAGAACGGTTTTAGTAAAACGTGTATTTTTCCAATTTGATAAAAGCAATAACCAGAAGCCAAACATTTTCAGCATCCGCATATACACGGCATAACTTTTCAAGTCAGTCAGTGTCGGTGTCAGTCAGTGTAATTGGGATGCGCAATAGCACCGGGAAAAATAAGGACATTCAGTATAATTCTGCACCGAAAAACAAAACGAACGAACTTTTTTGCCACTCCAATACGTAGAATGGTCCTGGTAAAACGTGTATTTTTCCAATTTGATAAAAGCAATGACGACAAGAAGCCAAACATTTTCGGGAACAAATCTTGTAACGTTTGTTTATTCTGGTTGGAAATATTTAGTCAGAGAAGCGCTAAAAATAAGACTTACGTTACCCTCTAACATACATTTTAAATATTACCAGAGTATTTTCGAAAGCTTTTCCACTTTTCTTTCTTTCCACTGCATTAATCACTGTTCGTAGAACCCGTTTCACATGATAAAAGTAAAAATAATTTTTTATTTGCTGTAAAAAAGTTTTTAAAATTTAAATCAATTATTACTCCTTATGTTAGATATATGAAAAGTTCTGACTGTTAATAATAAAGTCAAATTTTTGGTCAATTATTTCATTTATTCTTAGAGATAATAATCTTTTACCGCGATATACTTTATTCAACGATTTTCCAACGTTTCTATAACTGTATCGAATGATTTGGTCTATGACGTTATCATTTGATATATAAGGGTTGTTCGGAAAGTTCTCGGTTCTGGTCTGAGCTGATTTTAATCAACTATGACCCAATGACTATGATATATATTTAAAATATCTTGTGCTTTCTTTGTTAGGAGAAAGGATCGTCCGTAATCCGGCCACTCGGGGCGAAATGCAATATTCGCTTCTTAAGGTTAATAGTTGGATTGGTAACCCTAAAATTAGATACCCAACTGGCGTACAACATTTCAGTAGGTGAGAGTGTAAAATCTGATTAGAATTTGCTCCTCGGTAACGCCAATTCGAGGCTGGGTAAAACCAGATAAAGAGATTAAAATGTTAAGCACAAAGCTAGGATTGATAAGCCCGATCAACCCGGGGTTACGGCAGCTGAAGGAGACAGTCAATGAGCATTATTCCTTGACACCAAGGTATCTACAAAACTACAATCACTAAAAACAATAATGACATACGCACCCGAAACAAGGCCAAATATCAGTAGGAGTTCGAAATGATGAAGATATGAGTGCCGCAGAAGATTCTATACCCAAATGTTAGAAATAGTTCTGGATCTTAATATCTAGAGAAGCCTAGCAGGGGAAAAAATAAAGGTTTTTTGTTTATTTATATGTATGTATATATATATATATATATATATATATATATATATATATATATATATATATATATATATATATGAATAAAGGAGTAACATTTCTATCAAAATGTAGTAGCCATAACGTCTTACCTAATTGTTGCTTTGATCGACTGTCACCTGGCCTTATCCATTATGAAAATTATTTTCAGATTCCAGTATGTAGCCATGAATCCATTACATCACTATCAACAATTATTAATCGTCGAAAAAAAACCCTTTTATTTCCATTTAATATATCTTAACATTACTGTGAAATGGCTAAATGGGTGTATCTTATCTGATGTTTTTTCATAAGCAAATATTAATTTAAAATATTTCTGCCTAGCTCATTTGAAAAACTAATTCAATACAATATCATTGAATTTTCTATCATTTCTGACATCATCTATTTTAGCCTTTTACTGTGTGAACCATCAAAAACACTTTTCGACCACATTTAGATTTACTAATCGAAACATTATCAGATTCGTACGATGATGCAGGCTCACCCAAATTAAATTCATATTGACATATGATAAACCGTTCACAAACACAAAACCAAATAAAAAAACAAAAACTATACCCTTTAAACAAATATAATATTAATTAATTTATAATTTTTATGATATTATATTTATTTCAACAAAATACTTGTTTCCATCTCATTAATAAATGAAAAAATTCTGCAACTAAGTTCGTAGATGGTGACTGAGTCTTTTTCGCACAACCGACTCTAGGTCATCGATTTTGGAAAATCGCCAGATGGTAAAAAATCGACGCAAAAGTATAATCTTGCAAAATAAAACAATTTAAACATTCTCAAATCAATATGACCAAAGAATTCTATATGTTAATTGATATCATCATTATTAATATACATAGAAGACGAATCGTATTTGGTAATTATCATTAAAATAAACTAAAATTTCTCGGAATCTAATTCAGAAATATTCATGACACTGTTTGTTAATACCAAAATTTTAATCGTTAATGTCAAATAAATTATCTCACATGATATCCCACGACTGTACGAGTAATATTCAAACAAAACAGCTTATCTGTTTGCCATCAGCTATAACTGCAACTAATGTCTGTATAGTCCAAGATAATGGAACTTAAAATGTCAATGAAGGAAAAAGCTTCGATTTAAATTAGTGTATTTCTAAGCATGCAACTGTTATGTTATATATTCTGAAAAATTCTTCAAGAAATTTGAGAGTCAATTCTGCAGAGACGAAAGATATCACGCCATCAGTTTTCTAAAATGAAGTCTCTTGGCATTACAAAATAGCAAAAATTGCATATTATCAGATCAGGGGAGTATGGTGGGTATTCAATAAGTTTAGCGTATTTCCATTTGTAGAATCGTTAGGACAGCGCCTTTATTATCATTCCTTGTAGAATTTTTTAAAGCGACGTCGTGTAGAAAATACTGTAGCAATTTTCGGTTCATCGAGCCGTATCCAAATCTGTAATTATATATGAATTTAAGGAATGACCTAACCCTTAAAGGAAAATAGGGATGAAGGAAAGACAGCGGAATATATAGAGCGAGAGGAAGAGGTGAAGATGGACGGATAGGGGGAAAAGAGGAGGAGAGAGGCCGATAAATATGGAATGAAAAGGACATATGAAAAGAGGGAAGAGGGAAAATAAGATAATATATTGTGCTGGGGTAATGGATCAAATGATGTTAAATTTGGCTGACTAAATTTATTTGCTTGAGTTAGTGCCTTCATTCAAAGATTGCACTGTTAAACAGGGAGGTTTGCGTAAAGGCTTTAGTATAATAAACCATCTACAGTCGATACGTATCCTTAACGAAATGTAACAATTATAATAAATAGAATTGTCGAGTATAGTAAAGTATTTGATTCTATAGGGCATTGGAGCGCCTTCCATAGTGCAAGAAAATAATGTAAGAATTAAATTCAGATAAAAAGACCTTCTGAAACATATATTCAAGTAAATACTAGGCTAATTAAAAAGTTCACGAAGCGACACCTATAGAACAGTAAAAGAACTATATAATTTACTACATTAAAAAGTTTCATGCTTCTTATGAACATATGTGAAGTTTCAAGTCGATCTGTCAATTCATTTGCACAAAAACATGAGCTTAAAGTAAACATATTAGTGTTATTTTTTTTTAATAATAACATATCGAAAATAGGCGGGGGGGGGGGGGGGGGGATAGGAGGTAATTAGT
Organism: Cosmopolites sordidus; assembly: GCA_031761425.1. Taxonomy (NCBI): domain Eukaryota; kingdom Metazoa; phylum Arthropoda; class Insecta; order Coleoptera; family Curculionidae; genus Cosmopolites; species Cosmopolites sordidus. The sequence goes on from JARFXV010002451.1 coordinate 10,988, forward strand.
GGAGTTTGCTCCTTTAAAAACAATGGTTTGAAAGTGGGCAGGTGAGTTTCAAAGTGGTACTCAAGCCTGGATGATGATCCTCGTTTTGGATGTCCAATAAGTACAGCTACTGAACAAATAATTAATTTTATACATGATATTGTTATGGATGACAGACAATTGACGTAGATTGAAATTGCTAAGCCCATGGACATCTCATCTGAATGGGTGTTTCATATTTTGAAAAAAGGAATTGGGCTTGGGAAAGCTATGTGCAAGATGGGTGCCGCATTTGTTAAATTCTTGTTAAAAACGACTTCGAGTAAAATTTTCTAATCAACATTTAGATCTTTTTCGAAAGAATAAAATATATTTTAAACGTCGTTTTGACGGTTATGGATGAGACTTGGGTTTACCACTATGATCCTGAACTGCGACAACAACCCGCACAGGGGACTGAGCCCGATTGTTCAGCTCCGAAGCAGCCAAAGTGGTCAAAATCGACCAAAAAAGTTATGGCATCAATTTTTTGAGATGCAAAAAGCATTTTGTTAATTGATTACCTTCAAACCGGTAAAACATTAACAGGGCAGTATTACTCAAACCTTTTGGATCAATTGGACGCAAACATTCGTGAAAAAAGACCTGGTTTAGAGAAGAAAAAAAACATTTTTCAACAAGACAATGCACCGGCTTACAGAGTTGATTAAAAGAGTTACACTACGAATTTTTAAAGTATCCACCATATTCACCAGATCTGGCCCCCTCTGACTTTCATCTGTTTCCAAAGCTTAAAACACCTATAGAGGTTTCATCAAATGAAGAATTTATAGCAGCCGTAGATGAATATTTTGAAGGACTTCGAGGAAATCACTTCAGAGATGGAATAAATGAATTCGAGAACCGCAGGAAAAAATGTATTGAGGTTAACCCTTACACTACCAACGGGACAATGCATCAATAAAATCATATGTTGACCTTGGGCGGCCATTTATCATTCTGATTTGATCATTTAGTTGTCCGATTTTGCCATGTGCGTTTGTAAACAACGTTTTTCTCGTAAAAACTAGTAGTTTTCATTGTTTTTGTCAAAGTTTTTGTGTTCTTTTAGTATTTTTTGAATAATATATTTATTGTTTTCATTATTGTTTTAAAGACAATTTATTAACTTTCTTGTCCATCTCGCTGAACAAATGGTTTTGACTGGACGACAGACGGCCCAAGTAACGAGGAAGATTGGTGGATCAAGCTTCCATCAAGTCCTCGATCAAAGAGAGCCAAGCTTTTACTAAATATTGGAGACCATATGCCAGTCCAAGAGTCTGGCAGACGACGTTGCACAAAATGTTCATCATGTAACATTTCGCTGTGCACGGATTGCTTTAGTCTATACCATTCATAAATTTACTAATTAGGTTTTGTAGCCTTTTTAATTTTCCGTTTTTCCTCATTTTCACGGTTCAATGGATTTTTTCCATATTTTTCCAGTTATACTTTGGCCTTGATTGATTAGCGAAATAGGTTAATATTCGAATTTAGGTCAAACAATGGTTCGGTAGTGTAAGGGTTAAGGGAGAATATACGATAGAATAAAGTCATTTTTTTGAATTATAAACTTGTTTTATCATTTCCGCTCCGCGAATTTTTCAATTAGCCTAGTATTGCAGAAAATATAATATAAAATATAAAGGTTAAAACATAATGAGCAGAAGAACTTTGAAAAGAGCTCAAAGTAAAATAGAATAAAGTCAAAAAAAACATTATATATGCAGGGTATAAAGTAAATAACATTCGTAAATTTAACCAACGATTCTTCACATCATTTGAAAGAAAATAAATTACAAGGGTCAAAAACCTAAGCATTTCCGTGAAAAAAAATTGCAAATTTATCACCAATCGAAATGCTTTGATTATTAGGCAAATATGTGTAAACTCATATTTGGCAACTAATAATTGGTTATTATTTAACGAATAAATTACTAATAAATATATAAATATACAAAAATAAACTAATAAATATTGTTAAAGTTTTAAAAAATTAAATTACATCAGCCAAAGTAGACATGGCAACGCCGCTTTGACTAACAGATGATCCCCAGGACAAAGGGTGCTGTCGACAAAAACTATTTCAGTGTGTCAGTGTATGCATTTCATATTACGATTTTCCTATTTACGGAGAAGCTGCGGTTAACTAGATTAGAAATATACCAGGACTTTTAAGTTAAGTTTAAAATAAGTTAAAACGGTCTCAGGCTGCATAGATTTAAATGGTAGATATTTTGGACATTTGGTTTAATAAATAACACAGGTCGACATGATTCTTGTAACACTGACGAGAATACTCTTTTTTTCATTTCATTTAGGTAGTTATTAAAATACCTTTTCCCAGAAATGGCGTAGCACGTCCCATTTTCAAGTAGCTGCTTCTCCTTTATATCATGGGATCGTTGATATTATTGTTACCTGACTTTGGACTGGACAATGTAGGAATTACCACACTATAGAAGGGGTATTTCCACAGTATTTTACGAATCTTTAATGGCAGTTTCATTGTTTTCCATAGTTTAGTTAGTTTCTGTCTCGTTTACAGTACAGTCAAGTGTTTAAGTCGATGTTATATAAAATGGCAAGTTCTAGTCGAGGATTTTGCAAAAATCCAGCGAATAAGTTTTATTAAATATGTGGGCAATTTTGTTATATATGCGGATTTATTTTAAAATCTCAAACTAGATCTATATTCGAGGAAGTCCAAAAAGCCTATCTTTTATATTTTAAGGGCCAAATTGGAGATCAAGATAAAAATTGGGATTCGCATGTTTGATGTGTGAGTTGTCACCTAAATTTAGTGCAGCATTTAGAAAAATTATATACCATTCGCTGTTCCTATGATGTTGAGAGAACCTACTGACCTTGTACAGTCCCTGTCCATATTAATGTGACCACTTGTAGTTTTCAAGCAAAATCCAAGTTGTACGTGTTTCTAAAGCATTTTGAGTTACTGTATGAATTAAAAATGTTTACTAAACCATAGATTAACATTTATCTCAAACATAATGCTAATTGTTTTTTATATTGGCCATACTGACCGCGAATACCGCCATTTTTAAGTATTTGGTACATTTGCTATTTCAAGTGTATTATTTTCTCGTGCATTTGAGTGAAGTTATTGACAAATATTCATTAAATTATTGAGTTGAATAAGTATTTTTTGCTTTAGTATTGTATTCTAACGTATTTTGTAATATAAAAAAAGTTGTATATGCTTTTAGAGTAACTTTTTAGGTTACCAGTTACCTAAGCTTACTTTTGTTCTAATTTTTAGAAATGGGTAGGCCTAAAGATATTTCCCCGATCAAAATTGGAGTTGTTAAGGGTCTTTTGACCTTAAAAACCATGTCACAAAAAGAAATTGCCAAGAGAGCAAACATATCCAAGACATCGGTGGCCAATATAGCCCGCAAAGTAAAAATGTACATAACCATGACTCCTAAACGTCGGGGTAAATGTGGCAAAATCATTAATAACTCCTCGCGGAGTATGCCTCGACGAGTACGCGCAGTTATAACGGCTAAGGGCGGTAATATAAAATATTAAATGAAATATAGATTCGTTTGCCTATCAGTATTATTGTACTAAGTGATCAGTGTAATAAAAAAATCTTTAACTTACTGAGTAACACATCCAAACACGCATATTTTTCTAAAAGTCAAGCAAACAAAGTGATTTTACTTAATTATTTCAAGTGGTCACATTAATATGGACAGGGACTGTAAGTAATTACTACTTTTATATCTCTAAAACAGAAGGGATTCGAAAAAGCAAATGGACAAATATTCAACGCGCTTTTAAACCTAGGCAACATGTTTCCCGGTGATCCTAATTCTTCATCAGGATCTGATATACAACTTCCTGATTGGTATTTCAAACAAAAAATATGCCCTCCTTGTTAACCCAACAAAACTTTGTCAAAGCCATGGACAAACAAAGTAATGGTTTCAAGCACCTAAAAGAAATATTATCTTAATTAAGTGATGCAAAACTAAAAGAAGGCTTAACTATTGGACCTCAAATAAGGATGATTATTCTAGATTATTTCTGTTTTCATGAAAAAATAAATGAAAAGGAATTGGCAGGTTGGAAGCGTTTTTGTAAGTGTAGGATTTACAGAGAATGATAATAAAATGATAGATTGTCTGGCGTTTGCTGACAATCGTTTGCTGACAAAGCGTTTGCTGATGATCTAGCAATTTTAGCTTGAGATATATTAACGGTACAAAAACAGATTTAAATCCTAAAAGAAACAGCAGAATAGTAGGACTCCAAATTTCCTTTGAAAATACACAATACATGACCTGCAATAGACTAAGAACGCCATTCCTAAAAACAAAATATGGTAACATCAGGCGAGTCTCTCGATTTAAATATTTGGCTGAAATAATCATGGAAAAGGATAGAAAAAAGCGGCCAATAAGTCAAAAAATGGAAACTGTATTCAGACTTACACAAAATATTTACAACAAAAAATGCGTATCTAAAAACACAAAACTGATACATTACAACACAGTTATTAAGCCAGAATGTCTATATGGCGCAGAAACGATCATTTTGAATAGAAAGGAAGACATCCAGGAGATTGGAAAAGAAAGAAAGAAAAGTCATAAGAAAAAATCTTAGGTCCCAAACAAATAAATAGCATAACAAACCGATTTCAAGAAAAGCAAGAAAACCACAGATATATATATATATATATATATATATATATATATATATATATATATATATATATATATATATATATATATATATCGAGAGAGAGAGAGCGAGTTTCTGTTTGTAATGCCACGTCTAAATGAATGAATCATTTCATTATCATTTTTTGTAAATCCTTCCCAAATCTTCTTTCTTTCGAACTTATATTTAAATACTCTATTAGGAATTATGCCTAACTGCATCCTTTAAACATTCTAAACTAGCTCAACCTTTCTGCTTTAACAACTTCCAATATTTTCAGTTTAAGAGAATAGATACTGCTATTTCCTGCCATCAATCTTTCTTTTCACCTTTTTAATGTCGGGTTTTCTACGATCCAGCAATGTTATCCAAAACATCAGATTTCTTCTTGACAGAAACGTAATTTATAATTTATTTACCCTTTATAAATCAGACTATCCAAATTACAATATCGGTTCCATTAAGCCTGGGCTAATAATGGTGCGGTCACAAGATTAATAAAACCGTATAAAAGACAGTAGCAAATATCTTATCGGTATAATCGTAATACTTACGAAAATCATGTTACGATCAAATCTTATTGTAATCGCTACGATTATAACCGCTGGGTTATTACTCACAGAGGGTCAACAATATGTGCCAGTTCAGATTCTTGTTCCAGCTAACAGCTCCTATCCATTTTACCTGAACTTTACCGGATACAGGTATGTTTTCTATTTTTACTTAAACGTTTGTTTATTATTCGAAATATCTGGAAGACTATATTTAGATTTAGTGTTATACCAGGCTCACATCTTTCTTTATTTGAATTTTCACATTTTTATAAATTTAAATTTTTAATTAAAAAATATAACTAAAAAGTCTTGATATGATGATAAAGAAAAACAGAAAGTAGGAGATGCAGGTGACCTAAATATATTAACAAGACCAAAAAAAATATTAAGAGACAAATTGTTAGTGTTGTCATTAAAATTATGGGAGAATACAGTATGTCATGGTACGTGGCAGTACCAATGTTGGCATTAAACTTTTCACTAAGATCTCGAAAATAAACTGAGCCGAAGGCCGACCCTCAAAAGATTGAAACGGACGCACTCTAAACATTCCTAGACACAAACTCCGCGCAAATTGTCAGATTGATTCCGCATGAACAGTCCGAAGATAATTTCCTGCAAAAGATGTTGCAATCATTACACTCGATGAAAAATATCATCAAATCATCAAACGATAAAACCCAATATCAATATTAAAATAGTTTTGGTTTGTTCCTGGTGGGCATGGAAAGGCGTGTTGTATGAGTTATCACAGTCAAGTAAACAATTTCGATAGATTGTTTTTAACAAAAATGTACCAATTTGTTCGAGGCATTAGAAAAAAACTGATCGAGGAGACCTAAAGGTGATCCCGCTTGGTGACAACACTGGACCATTTGCAATAACGACTCAAAATCTATTCCGATCGCTGCAACTTGGCTAAAAAACATTTTGTAGCACCTTTTGTGGCTTTTCTAATTAATTTTTTAGCAAAAAAGGGCTCAGCACTTTTTTGCTCACATTACTTAAGTCAACAATTCCTAATTTAAACACTTTTATATAGACCTCCTTATAACTACCCGGCCTATGTATTAAACTACACAAATTTTGGATACAACTTTAACAAGAACGGATATAACTTAACAAATTATGGAAACAATTCTACCAAACAAAATATTATCGGTCCATACTTCATTAACCAGTTTCCCGGATACAACGTGAGCGTTCCAACCAATTACAATTCAACCCAAGACGGACATTTATTCGTCGGTTTCATTCAAAACAATGATAAGCTGTTGTTCAATCAGGTAAGCAGTGGAATGTTTCCGATTAACGAATTAATCCCTAATGCTTTTTCAGACATACCGTAGAGAGAAAAGTTGGTTCGGAAATAGAGAATTAACATTGGCATATCCTCCAGGGGAGTCTAACAAGTTCGAAATTATATCTGCCATCAGGATTTATAACAGGTTCCTCGATGGTGCATCTTGCCGAGCTGCTATCGTAAATGGTGGTATTGGATCTCAATATGTTGAAATTAATATGAGATCTAACTGGAGAAAAGGTTTCCTCTATAACGTACAGATATTTGGACATTAATAGTTAACATTACAATCGTAAATATGAACAACAGTTTAACTCATATATGTAAAATGTAAATATAATAAAAGAATAGTAGCAAAATATATTTATTTTACTGATATTATTTGTAATTTTTATTTTTTTTTGGAATGGCCAATAATGAAAAATGATATTGAAAGATAATAGAAATCATAAAGCTAAAAAAGTATGAGGTTTTCAAATAAGTTAAATTAGACTGAATATATAAGACACTAGTTCTATATAGTTTTTTTGCCAGAAAACGTTCAATGAATAAAGAGTTTTCCAATAAGAGTGTCGGAACTTTGAAACGTAATAGCGGCAACACTGAAATGTAAATGTGCTGGATGCAGACTGCTGGATTCAGTACATTATATCATTTCACCATGGAAATGATACACGAATCAAGAGCGCGTGGAAATTGGAAGGCGACCTCTGCTTTGGGGAAAAATAATATTCTCCGACGAAGTGCACTTCTGGCTTAATGGATTTGTGAACAAACATAACTGCAGGATGTGGGCCGATGGAAATCCTTAAATTATTCAGGATTTACCTTTTTATCCTGAAAAAGTCTACTTTTGGTGTGATTTTTGGACTGAAGGAGTGATAAGACCTAATTTTTTTGAAGACGACATTGAAAACCGAATTACTGTTAATGGTGAAGAATATCTAATGTAAATATCAAATGTGAATATACATATGGTAATGTTTTTTTTTAATAAGACACATATCTAGTCAGATAATCGATTTATTGCAAGGAATGTTTCATGGCCGTGTTATATCACTCCAGACATCAGTTCGGATTTCGTGAAAGACACGCTACAATAGAATAAGTGCACAGGCTAGTGAAAATTATTAATAACCCTTTTAAAGAAAAAAAGTACTGCTTGGCTGCGTTCTTGGATATTACACAAGCCTTCCGTTGACCATTACACCCAGGCTTACTATACAAACTTAAATCCAAATTCCCTACACCATACTATCAAGTATTGTTATCATACTTGACGAACAGATACTTCGCTATCAAATATAAAGGAGAAATAACTAAGATATATCCGATGAAATCAGGAATACATCAAGGTAGTGTCTTGGGACCCATTTTCGAATCCTCACTGCGAACCTACCAACTACACTAAACACGCCTATAGCCACCTTTTGCAGATGATACCAAGGTTATGGAAATAAGCAGGGTATGTGCACCTGAGAAGCTTCAGAAAGCTCTTCATAAAATAAAAGAATTGGTAAAAAAGTGGCGTCTAAAAATCAACGAGGCAAAATCTCACCAAATCACTTTCACCTTAAGAAACGGCTTATGTCGGAGTGTAACACTTAATGGATCAACTCCCCCAGCCAGACTGTGCAAAATATCTTGGAATGGGACTTGATCGAAGACTAAACTAGAAATAACACATTTTTACGAAGCAACTTAGCTTAAAATTATCCAAACTCTACTAGTTCATTGGTAGAAAATTGAAACTATCATTGGTTAACAAAAATAAAATAACTCTCGGCGTGAACTTGAAACACACGTTCACTTCTTGCACGATCTACGCACTCCAAAGTTTCGGAGACAATTGAGCCAGGTTTCCTAGGTTACTTGACATCAGCCACCTCCGATATCACTTATAAAAACTACCGTTCACCCTTGGCAGGAATAAATCACTCCCGAATTTATGGACTAACCCTGTATATGGGAAATTAAAAAAAAAACATCCGATCTCCAACCCATGGATTATTTTTGTTGGTTAGATTAAATCTCTGCTTTCCTCGAAACCTCGAACAATTCCTTGCCTTATAAATATGCCTTGCCTTATAAAATATGTATGAGAGTATTCGAAAACCGGATCTCCCAGAATGTATTCCACCAAACGAAGCCGAGGATTATATGTTCTTCAAGATATCATTGTGCCTCATTTTAAAGTTCTGACGCTCTTATTAGACAACCCTTTATTAGAAAATATGCCGTAAATATGGGGAAGGTGCCTCAACAGACTCCAGTTAATAAAACACCCCACTGTAATCCGACAGAGGCTGATTCAATTAAGTTGGGAGATTGCAGTTCATTGATTTGACATTGATTACAGCACCTAATATGGGGTGCGACACATAAGCGACCAATTTTGAGAATCAAATTTCCTGAGCGTAGTAGATGTAAATCGTCTATCTTCAATGTATTTGCAATATCATAGCATTAGTAAACATGTTAAACGGTGCTTAACGTCCCTTCAATATTAACGCTGCTCCATACACAATGGTTCTGGATGGCCGGTTAAAAAACGTTAGACAATTTAACACCTTTAAATAATTTGTAAAAATATATTTTTAAGTGTAATGCTTTAAAAAATAATTTTTCATCCCATTTTATAGATTTTCGGCTAACCTTAAATATGTGCAGTTCGGCATCAACCTATTGATTTCCAATTGATCTTTGCCTTCCAGATTGAAATCGTCACTTCTGAATCGCTATGAAACCTCCTCTCTATATCTAAATGATTTTTTAGTGTATCCGAACTTTCGATAGGGATTGTCTTCAAATCATCTTAGCAATCACCATGCACATCAAATGTCTGGCAAATCATCATGAAACGTTTAACATCAGTTTAACGCTTACAAATTGTCGAAATTTATTAGAGTAGAAAAATCCTATCTAAGAATTTTATTCAAGAACATTAAAATCTGTCAACGTGTACAGTAATTTTTATTAGTTTTCCATGTATTTAAGTCTCTAAGAAATTTAAACGGTATTGTGATAAGATTTGTGAAAAATATGAGTTAAGTTGTATTTTGGATAATCTCATTATCATCTTAATATTTAAGATATTTAATGAAATCAATAGTTCTAATTCAAAAACAAAATATGGGCAACTTTTAGGTTATGTTTTAAGAATCTACAATACATATGGTAATTCTTTCTAGCAGTCCTAATAAATTAAAACTGACGGGTATGGCTAAAGAGAAGTTGAGAAAGTCAACGCGTGCCAAAATAAAAAATTACAGGGGATGTTACGAGTGAGTCAAGAAAGAAGGTGAAGGTAAAGGAAAAACTATCCGATGATGTGTGTCCAGGATGCCATGAGCCCTATGAAGACCCTCCCATTAAAGAATGGATTCAGTGTAAGGTCTGTAAAAAGTAGTGGCATAAAGAGTGTACGTCGTATGAGAAAATGGGAATTTTCAATGCGATTTATGCATTTAAAGCGTGTGCGGATATTTGTCCAGCATTAGTCGGACTTTTGCCCCACATATAGGGAGAAAGTCAAGTTTGATATGTCATGATATTTTTATTAATTAATAGATAAATTTTTCTTGTTTGTCACCAAAATGTGTTGTTTTGCGTAGTAGTTGGATGTAATGTTTTAGTTCTTTATACATTAAAATGTTTTTTCGAGTTTTGTGGTTTTTATAATCATTTAACCCTTAGGTGCGTCATTTTGCCCCACTCTACTCTACCAAAATGACAGTTCTCTGGGCCAAACTTATAGAATCTTTTATGGTGCATATAATCGTCCAACCGAGCGGTGTATTTGCCAAATTATCGACAAATTTGAAATGCATTTCGTGTTGCTCGATATTAAAACAAAAACAAGAAAAAAAATTGTGTATCCCGAAGAAAATATAGCCGCTGTTGCTGGCAGTGTTAATAAAGATCAAAATTTATCAATTCGTTAATGGAGATCATTACAGAACGATGATCAATGATTATTTAATTCCGAATTTGAATGCTATTGATCCGGAGGCGATGTGGTTCCCACAGGAGGACTCCACATGTTATACAGCCAACGCAATAATCGATTTACTGAGAGAGAAATTATGTGAGGAAATTATTTCGAAGAATGGACCTGTTAATTGGCCACCAAGGTCATGTGATTTAACGCCTTCAAATTATTTTCTATAGAATTATATTTACTATTATATTTACTCTATATTCTATAGAGCTATATTTTAAGAAAATTTTTCGTTTCGATAACCATGTTTACGTCACCAAGAAATGACTAAATCAAAATTCATATAATCAATCTTAATAAAACAGAAGAATTAAAGTCAATGTGCACAAAGATTAACATTTTAGTATAACGAATGTTGATTAGACAATGAAGAAATGAGACTATATTTATTATATGAATTTTTCTTCAAGCAAAGTAAATATTCCCATAATTAAATTAAAAACACCTCTGACACTATTTACTAATACACACATCTGAATCATTAATGGAAATAAATTAATTCACATGATGTTCTACGAATATAAAAGTTTAATTCAAATAAAACGTCTTATCTGTTTACTCTATACGATAATAACAAGTGAAATCCTGATAGTCCAGGATAATAAAACATAAAAATCAAATCACAAAAAAGCTGAATTTCTTCCTTGGGTAAGAAGTACAGATGCAATAAAACGAAAACGATTTTTGCTAAATAATGGAACGGTAACACACAAGCTCAACTATAAGAAATAAAAGCTCAATCAGAAATAAAAGCTCAAATTTTGGGGAAAAAATGACATTATTAAACGAGACACTTATTAATAAACAAAATTTCCGTCACTGAAATACAAAAAATCTACAATTGATTCATGACAAGCTTCTCCATAGTGAGGAAGTCGCAGTGTGTAGTCCGCACAAATAATTATTTAACCGTTTATTTTTGAAAATTGAAGGACGAGAAGTAATATCTGGTCAAAAACAAAGTGCTCCTTCAACATGACGTGCGCCTGCGCGCGCATACACACACACACACGTCCGGAGTTACTGTTAAAACACAAGAGCTACGTTTCGAACACATGCGCCGTATTTGCCGAAATTGGCTACCAGCGTTTACTTCCTCTTCATAAACCTGAAGAAATGTCTCCCTGGATGTACATTCCCTAGATGATGAAGTCAAAGGCGAAGCAATAGTTTATTTGGACAAAATGTATTATATTAAGGGTATTAAAAAGTTCAAAAGTCGAGGGCCAAATCATAATTTTCTCTAAATCTCCATAATTTTGTCCAAAAACGGGCCAAAGCAAAGTATTGCCGCTCGGAAATTGTAAACATTTATTCTCAAAATCAGTGTTCTGTGCGGTAAACTTATAGATTCTTTATGGTGCACATAATCGCCCAACTGAGCGATGTATTCGTGGATTATCGACAAATTCCGAACGCATTTCATGCTGCTCGATATTAAAACAAAAACAAGACAAAAAACTGGGCATTTCGAAGAAAATTTCACCGTTGTCGCTGGCAGTGTTGATGAAGATCCAAATTTATCAATTTGTTAGTGGGAAGCGTTAAATCTTTGGTATATGCCGATAAACCAGCAACTATTGAAGCCTTGGAAGCCAACATAACTCGGAGAATTGCGACATTGTGACATAAGACCCCAATTGCTTGAAAAAGTGGTCGGAAATTGGACAGATTGCGCTTTGTCAGAAGTAGCAACAGCAGGCATTTGCCCGAAATTTTTTCAAACATTAATGCTACTGAATGTTATTTCACATACAATAAATAGTTTGAAAGCATCTAATTTGGTTGTTTTATTGGAATTTATAGTTCGGTTACACTAAAAAAATCATCCTAAATAATTCTTTATATAATCTCTACCCAGCCAGAGGGCCGTAGAGTCCCGCCATATGTGCTCTAAATATATGAAATTGCAATGTGACTACGCTGAAAAGAAAAAAATATTGTTTTTTTAAGAACTAATGTCTAGAAGTTTTCGGACAATCCTTGTATATATACGTGAAACAAGTAAATACATCCATTTAATTCAAGATAATCAAGCTTCATCAAGCAATACCTGCGATTTATCACTTTCAAATTTTATAGCAATGTTGATCATATCAAGATGTACTGGGGCGAATCGGCAAATTGTCAAAATAAACAAATATTTTTAAATACATGTGATTACTCAAAAATTACAAACATTTATTTTGCATGTCTACAGAGGCACAATCTGGAATAAATTTTTCTATATAACCCCCTTCAGCCTGAAGCTCCTGAATCTAAAAAATAACACAACATCCACAATATAACCTAAAAATCGAATATATATTTCTTTAGTTATTGTTTTTGATATACGTTATTTTTTACGGACATTTTATCAATTACATAACTCATTTTTAAAAGACAAAAGGTATTAAATAAAAACACTTTTAAGACAAAGAGAAATTAATAGATATTAAACCTGGACTAAAATGGCAGTCACAAGATTGATAACACCATATAAAAGACGGTGGAAAATATTTTATCAGTATCACCGTGATACTAACGAAACAATGTTGCGATCAAATCATATCGTGATCTTCGCGATTATAGCAGCTGGGGTGTTTATGGTGCAGAGTCAACAATATGTACCAATACAAATTCTGGTTCCTGTTAACAGTTCTTATCCACTTTACGTGAACTCTTCCGGATACAGGTATGATTTCTATTTTTACCTATCTATAGGGAAACATATTTAATCGCTGTTATCAAAATATAATCAATGTTACATTGGACAGACACCGTTCTCCATTTAGATACTAACTATATTTTTGAATATTCTATTGTTTGTAATTAAAATGTTAATATTATTTCAATATCCGAACACACTTAACATTAATTATTTCCATATTTATTAGTATTAGCGAATATATTATGTCAGATGAATGAAGGGAATTGTTTAATACAACCAAAAAATATAGATTTAATTATACAGGTTTATTTTGTCGCCTTCAATATACGAGGTGTGTAAATGAACTAATGCGACTGATTTTTTTATATTTTTCTTTAATCGAAATTACAATTCTATATTGTTTACTTCAAAGTTGCCTTGAAAAACCACATGAGAGGCGGTTCGTACATTCTTCATGGCAATGTTGAAACTCAGATACTGAAATCGGCCTGTTTAATATCCTCTAATGTCCCCAAACTGTTCTTTGAGGTGAATTGTCAACCTTAGGAAAAGGGAAAAGTCACAAAGGTTCAAGTCTGGTGAAAAAGGGGGCTGCGGAGTCAAATTGATGCTTTTACTTGCCAAAAACGCGTTAATGAAATCGCTGGGTGGCAAGGCGTATTGTGGTGATACAACACCCAGTTATTCTTGGTGTTAGGTCTCACACAAATGACTCTTTTTCGAAGTCTTTCAAGAACATCACGGTAAAAATGCCTTTTTACCGATTGGCCTTGAGGCGCAAATTATTTATGGGCGATCCCCTGGCCATCGAAAAAGCACATGCTTTTTATCTTTGATTTGCTCATACTGGTTTTTTTTGGCGCTGGTGAGCACTTCTTGCTCCGATGCGAGGTTTATCTTTAATCGAGTCTCGTCTCGTCTAAAGAAAACTTAATAGCGCACCGTTGCTGGAAATTGTCACTCATTTTCAGAAGATACTAAAAAATTCTGGTTTACGAAAATAATTATTGTAATACCATACACAATACGTAACATCATGAAAATCAAATCAGGTACTAATCTAGAAAAGCGCGCAAGAAACCATGCATATCGAAAATCAACAGCTTTAAAAGATTAACTTTCGTAAAATCATTTGTCGATAAGCCTCACAGCTTTTGAGAATGTATAATTTTTCAGCGACGAATACAAATTTAATGTTTTTAGAGCTGACAGTAACTTGAAGGTGTGGAGAAAAGAACAATTAAATGTATGATGTGGGGCTATATGAGTTCTTCTGGCATTGGAAAACTTATTAATAAACTTAATTTATACAAGGAATCATGGATTAACAAAACATCTTGAGAGTAAATTTACATCCAAGAACCTAAAAACCTGGGTTCAGGTCTGTCCGAAACACCGAGCATGTAAAATCGAAGAATGGTTACTTTATAATATCCCAAGACAATTAAGAACTCCGTCCAAAATCAGCGGATTTAAACCCAATAGATCTCTGGGGAAAATTGAAATGGAAGCTGAAGATACACTGCATAAAAATTAAATTGGACTGCGACAAGACCTGGAAGAGGAGTGATTCCTTTTTTTTTCTTCCAGCAGTTCTATAGTCCTATTGGACCATGACCCCCCTTATTTTTCGTCGCCATCTAGAACGGTTTCTTGCTTCTTTTTGCCAGTATCTTATCTTTAACAGTTCTCGTGCATCTTTATGTACTTTATCTTGCTATCTTGTTCTTGGCCTGCGTCTACCTCTGTTTCTTGTTACTTGTCCTTTCAGCAGCTTTTTGGGGATTTATCGGTCTTCCATTCTATATACGTGTCCAACCCATCCAAATCTCTTTATTTTAATGAAGTTCGCTATATTTCTTTCACCATACCTCTGACAGACTTGGTGATTGTATCTGAGGCGCCATCCTCTCTCCTCTTGGAGTGACTCATATAATTTTCTTAACAAACGTAGCTTTCAAACGTAGCAAGCCTAGGGTCTACGGAGTGGTCTCTATTGAAAAAATTCAGGCCTACAGACCATTAAACATAACTAGGAAATGTTATAAAGAAATACAATAATATTAATAGAAAGAAAATGTAAATATAACATTAAAATACCAGTATACCACCATTAAAATACCAGACTATTTTACAAAAATTGTCAAATTGTTTATAACATAAACTTCAAATCTATGTACGTTCTAATGAAAGAGTTTTAAGAATAAAAGATTCAAAATAAAAAAGTTTATGTTAAAAGTTTGCTCTTTTATTTGTAAAAATCTAAACATTCATTTAATATCGTTCTACGCGTGTATACACAGTACGTTGGAAAAATATCGGAACTTTTTAAATTTCAAAAAAACCACTCGCGACATCTATTGAAACAATATATCATCTGAAAGCTGTATATCTCCACAATAAAACGAGAACGCCATTATAAGAACCAAATAATGGATTGTTAAGTTATAGTTATAGCGCTTAAAATGACAATACCTTTAGTGACCTCGTCACAAAAACATAAGGAAACAAAGAGCTAATATTAAATGTTGTTTCAAGCTCGGTAAAACTTTTACATTGATGAAAAAAGGTTATAATGATGATTTCTTATTCCGTACGTGTTTTAAGGGAATCCAGGACGGTCATGACGGTTTGGAAGACGACCAAAGCCAGGTTGGCCAAGTGGATAGCGGAGAAACTACATACGAACAACGGCATTTTGATAAAGGATTTAAACAAACTGAAAGTATGTAACTCGATTTGTTTCTTACACCTTAAATGAGGACCAAGAAATTGCACGCGTTGGATATTGCAAGGACCTTATTAAAACAACCAGACAGAACTGACAGAACCAGCTACAAACAAAGCGCCAAAGTGTTATGTGGAAGTCCCCCCGCCCTCCGAAATAAAAAATGCCTTCGCAGAAGTCACTAGAGATGACAATGTCGATTTGTTTTTATGATTCTAAAATAATTATACTTCGGGAATTGGTTCACGGGGTCAAAATGTCACTATTGAATATCATCTGAGTCTTTTGAAGGGTTTGTGAAAGAGAATCATTCGAGTGAGCACCGAACATCAGGCCCCGGAGGTTTTTGTTGAACTATAAGGCACCATCTCACAGAACCGTCGCTGTTAATAATTTTTTTGGCAAAAAAACAAGTCCATGTGCTTCAACATCATCCGTATTCACCTGATTTATCTCTGGCCATGAAAATAACGTTTTATAACAGTGTTACACAAGTCCAAGAAGCCCCGACGAGAGTTATTGAGGCGATTCCCAAAAACGACGTAACAAAATATATGCTAGCATTAGTTGAACGTACGCTAGCGGCGGTGTATTGATGCGGAAGAAATGTATTTTGAATAAAAAGAAATAATTTTGGCAAAATAAGTAATTGTTTTTTATTTTAATTTAAAAAGTTCCGTATTTTTTCCGACATACTGTGCATATTTTAAAAAAGTGAACAAATTAATTCCGTAGAATGCTTCTAGGAAGCCACGTAATCAAAAATAAATGACTCTCAGAAAATGAATGAATATTTATTTAGACAAGTGAAAGGTTTTTATTGTAGTAAAACAATGTAATTTCGAATGAGTCAAGTGTAATTTTAAAGTCAGTGTAACAAATTCAACTATTTAAAATTTAATTTAAACGGTGTTGGATTAAATATTTTTCCTACGCTCGTTAAGGTAGTAGGCCACGACGAAAAAAATGCAATAAAAACATCAATAACTCTTATTATTATACATAAAACACAAAATTTTAAATAAAACATGAGAAAGAAGTCAATTTCAAAGAATAGGTGGAACTGTAAAACTGCCCTGTACCACAATATTTCATTTTTGTAATAAATGCATTATGAACATTTAATCAATTTAGCAACTGTTAATAATTGTACTAATACTTTGGTATTTTCTCGAAGTGCAAAAAAATCATGTCATCATCTAGTATTTACGTGACGAATCTTGTATGGGTCTTTCAAACTGAGCCAAACCCAACAAAACTTGTTTACGCAAGAAGCACTTCGAAGCAAATAATCGCCGTTTTTTTTTGGGGCATTTGCCATTTGGTCAGGGCTATAGTGCCACTAGAGAATCGTATTACACATTGGATTGAACAACTCAATATTTGACCGGTCAAAACATCGAACTAATGGGTCATCCGCTATACAGTGCTGATTTGGCACCCAATGATTTCTTTTCGTCCCCGTCCATGAAGAATAAACTATGTAGTCAACGATTTTCGACGCCAGAAGAAGCTGTTGATGCGTTCAAAATGTATGTTTTGGAGAAACAACAATCAGAATGGAAAAAGTGCTATGAAAATTGGTTCAAACGTATGCAAAAGTGTATAGATCATCGCGAAGAACAATTTGAAAAACAATAAAAACCCTTTTTGAGTGATAAATATTTGTTTTTATTTAATATTCCGGATACATAAATAGCAACCGTCGTATTCGACTTGATAACACTATTGACTTCCTCTTTGAAGGGGTGGCGGGTCAACATCTGATGTCCCTTCAGTGCGAGTTTGAACTCCTTAGAGTCCGTGGTCCGTACTAATTATCTTTTCCAATTATCGTATCAAGATCTTTGACAAAATCTGGGAATTTAGACCAATGAATTGGGTAAGCTCGAAGAGATTTACCACTAAACACCAAATCGTTTCTTAAACTTCTCGCTCACATTTCGTCAACCATGATCGGGAGATAGTTCGATCTATTTAACAATCTCCTAATACTCTTTAGGATTGACTCATCTCCTGATTATACTAACATAGTTAGCGAAACGTGCACCGAGAGTTTAAAAAAGTGATTTGGTGTTTAGTGGAAAATCTTTTCGAGTTCAGTGTTTCACACCGAAGGTTCCAATAGAAGAATTGATCAACTATTTGGGGTGAAGAAAATCTGCACGAAAACTTAGGTTTTTGTGGCCGATTGAAATGAACGTCATTTCTTGGAAGGTGTCATTATTGACCACTTGTCACTCATTTTCAACAACGCGTTCACAAAAAAGTGTAATCTCGTACTTAAGATGCATCAGATGATGGTCGGTTTCCCTCCAAAGGGAAAACCAACAGTGTTGCCAGATCGAACTCTACACCACCAGTCTCAACACTATATTAATACCACTCGTATTTAAAAAAAGCTATGGTCGGTGATGATATGCATACGAACATGTTAAGACTAGTGTTTCTTCAGGAACACTAAAAAATTAGCTTACTGAATATACAGCAGATGTCCAAAAAATCCTACAGAAACAGTTCATATAAGCGGCATCAGATATTATTTATAAAATGTTTCACAAGACAAGCAATTGAAAAAGTATAAGACAGTTAATACTGTGAGATGGGACTGAGCCTGTAGGCATTTCATAAGTATCGAATTTTGAAATTTTATTTTTATGTAAGATGGGTGCTGTATTTGGTTTCATTGAAACAAAAACGCAATATTTAGCATTCGAATATTAATATATCAACAACGTTTAGATCGTTTTAACAAAAATAAAACCGATTATAAGTAGGGTTGCAAAACAAAAAGGTCATTTTCCATGGGGACAATGTTCTTGCTCACAAAGGTAACTGACGATGGTCGAATTAAACGATTGACAATCAAATTGTTGATACACCCACCAAATTTATCAGATTTAACCCCTTCTGATTTCAACGTGTTCCCAAACCTCGAAAAATTTCAAGGTGGTTCGCAATTAAGTTGAATACGTAGAAGACATAGAAGTATTTTACACTAAACAAGCGTTAAACAAAGTGTATTAAAGTTATAGAAGACGATATTGAAAAATACAAGTTGTTTTTTGAAACCGATATATGATATCTCATTGTTAGTCACAAATATTGGCTTTTGAAATAATTATAATTTCTAACGATATCTCTACAATTTTGTAAAATTCAGAGGTCGTTTGGACAATTCTTGACCTGACACAAAGATGGCGTAAGTATTAAATGTCGATGATATCTGTCAAGTATGATTCGTTAGTCGGCGTGAAGTGAAGTTTCATACGATTACATTTTAGTTAGTTGTTTGTAAGGATCGACTGAAATAAAACTGAAGTTCAGGCTGTTGAAAAGTACTCTGTTTTAAAGCATTTAATCCCAAAGGACATAACCTCAAAGAACGAACAAATATATTTAGATTATCCTTTAAAGAATTGTTCTCTTTCATTTTCAATGATAAAAAAGAATGAATTAATGAATTTAAACGTGATCATACATCGACTGAAGATGATGGACGCTCAGGGCGTCCAAAAACCACTACAAGTGCAAAATCGTTACAAAATTCCAGAATATTGTATTAAATAATCACCAGTTAAAGGTAGGCGAGGTTGCTGACATTGTAAACATCTCGATAGACCGTGTGCATTACATTTTTTACGATGATTTGGATATGAATAAGCTTTGTCGGCCAAAAAAGCACTCGCATGAACACTTTTCAAGAGTGTTCATTCGAGTAAAAGCAGCTAAAAATAAAACGAAAAACGAATAAATCTGCATGAAAATCCATAGGTAGCAGTTTTCTTGGGATTCTCGCGGGGTAGTGCTTATAAACCACCTACTGGACCAATTGAAGGATGTTATTCAGGCTAAATATCTACATTTGGCCAAAATTACAGTGCTCTTTCACCATGATGCACCTAAACACTAATGTTCTGAAAAGCCAATTCAAATAATAGCTCTGATAAATAGTTTCCAAAAATTAACAAAACTTTTTCTTTTGAATAGGCCTCCGTATAACTACTCAATTAATGGAACTAATTCAACTGATCAAAATACAAATGGCTCAAGCTACATCACCCAATTCCCTGGATATAATGTTAGCGTTCCAACCAATTACAATGCAACCCAAGATGGACACTTATTCGTGGGTTTAATTCAATATAACGACAAGCTATTGTTCAACCAGGTAAGCTAAGTCAATACAAAGTAAATCTGGGATGTTTTCCGACTTATTTTTTATTGATTTTTCAGACCTATCGCAGAGAAAGAAGCTGGTTCGGATCCAGGGAGGTGACATTAACATATCCTCCAGGAGAATCTTCCAGGTTTGAAGTTATATCTGCCATCCGGATTTATAACAGGTTCCTTGATGGCGCATCTTGCCGAGCCACTGTATTGAAAGGAGGTATTGGATCTCAATATGTTAAAATTAAATTGAGTTCTAAATGGAGAAAAGGGTTCCTCTATAACGTACAAATATTTGGACACTAACATAAAAAAAAATCAAGTCAAACTGTACTGTACTAATATAATTATAGATGTAAAAGACAAGACGGAGTAATAAATAGTAATAGCAGAGTAGGGGTTGTTTCAGTTTACAACACATAAAGTAAATGCAATGTGTAATGCAATAATGACCGCTTCTTTAAGGCTTTAAATTACCGGCCTGATTTCGAGATGAAGCATGTATGACTAAATGACTATATCGTAGTCATTTTGTCAAGAATAAATTGTTAGATGGTGTACTATGAAGTTTCAAATGCATACATTTAGTTGCTTGATTGTAGTTGCTGACATTGTAAGATCTCGATAATGGGCCTGGATAATTCACTTGCATAGGTCTCGGGTTGACAAATATCAATGATATTTGACATCTTTTGACATGCTCTCTCCCAAGAAGGGCGGCAAAAGCTTTCTTTCAGTTGACAGAACCATCAACCTAATCAGCTCCCTTTCAAATATAAGGGAGCAAGCGACTCAGTTTACAACACATAAAGTAAATGCAATGTGTAATGCTTTAATGACCGCTTCTTTAAGGCTTTAAATTACCGGCCTGATTTCGAGATGAAGCATGTATGACTAAATGACTATATCGTAGTCATTTTGTCAAGAATAAATTGTTAGATGGTGTACTATGAAGTTTCAAATGCATACATTTAGTTGCTTGATTGTAGTTGCTGACATTGTAAGATCTCGATAATGGGCCTGGATAATTCACTTGCATAGGTCTCGGGTTGCTGGTGTAAAATGACATGACTTATTCTCAAGAGTATTTCAACATTTATAACAGTAGATAAAACGTGAGTTCACAATTACACGCCAGAGACAAATCAGCAATCGAAACAGTGGGTGAGAGCAGGCGTACGTGCGTTAAAGAAAGCAAAAACTATTCCATTTGCAAGAAATATCATGGATACGGTCACAAAGTGACTATGTTCAAAATAAAGTTTCTCAAACAGCTTGGGTTTTCATTGTCAGGCAATGAACATTTCGAACGACCCTGAGACAGATGCTTTCCGAAGCTGCCAGGACAAAGCGAGAAGAACGCTGCAACCTGCTTTTGTGTTCCGTAGAAACAATGCTGCCGGACACCTCAGAATTTTTCTGACGAAAAAATTTTTACTGTCGATACGAAAATCAATCGAAGGAATGATCGCTGGCTCGCATATGATCCTAAAGATGTTCCCATTGTTTCCAGAATAAAATTCTAAACTGGTTGTCCAACAATGTCGACATGTTTTGGTCCAAATAATTGTGGTCAGGGGAACAGAAAGTTTGTCAGATACATTGTTAATAACGATGGATCAATTTTTCTATTGGAACCTTTGGTGTGAAACACTAAACTTGAAG
This sequence comes from Cosmopolites sordidus, assembly GCA_031761425.1. Classification (NCBI taxonomy): domain Eukaryota; kingdom Metazoa; phylum Arthropoda; class Insecta; order Coleoptera; family Curculionidae; genus Cosmopolites; species Cosmopolites sordidus. The sequence goes on from JARFXV010002451.1 coordinate 32,768, forward strand.
AGATTTACCACTAAACACCAAATCACTTTTTTTAACTTCTCAACGCACGTTTCGTTAACCATGTTAGCATCATCAGGAGATGATTTAATCTATTATCAATTTTATCTATTGCTCTAGAGATTAAATCATCTCCTGATGATGCTAACATGGTTAACAAAACGTGCTTCGAGAAGTTCAAAAAAAGTGATTTGGTGTTTAATGATAAGTCTCTTCAAGTTTAATAACGATGGAGATAGTATTGTAGATTAAAACTGTATTAAGTCTTAAATAAAATAAAAGTGCATGCAGTATCAATATTACTTATTGGTACACTTATTATATATTTTTACAAATTGACTCATTTATTATTTTACATGACAGACTGATATCATTTGAGATATATATTAATTACTATTCAAACTCGCACTATAAAATTTTATCAAAATTAAACATTTAGAACAAATTTGGGCGAGACTATAAAAATAAAAACACCATAAAAAAGCTTTTAAAGGCCAAGACAGTTAAGGTGTGTTGACCTATTTCTATCAATTTGGAATACTGGATAAATTTGGCTTCCAATTCTGCTTATTCTTTAATAGGATCTAGTTCTAGATAGTCGCTTTGCATTTTGATTGATTAAATTCAGAATAGGTATTGTGCTGTTGTAATAATAGAATTTTATCAATAACTAACTAATCTATTAATACTAGGGTGTAGTAAAAGTATTTGCTTTTATATTAGTTAGTTATAGTTATAGCTTAGTTATTCACTGCTTCAACAACTTCAACAATTTCCCCATTTCTATTCGTCGAAAATGACAAATCTAAAAATTTCTAAAATTTTTCAAAGTCATTCAAAGTCTAAAAATTTCCTATTGCTTATTCTAGGATCTGCAGCCACAACTGTTCTTAAAAAGTTGCCATCGGGAGAAAGTGAACGACCTAATCTTCCCCTATCTTAAAAACTCATTCCTCCCTCCGGTACCATTTTGAATCAGAGCGGAACGATGGGAATTGAAGCAACAGCCACCCATATATCACACGACCGATGTTAGTTGCTTTAAAAGCTTTTTTCAAACGTCTGAAAATTGCCCTAATTTCGCGACTTATTTCACTCATTTTAACATTTTTGTTAAAAACCGTCGACTGAATATTTCACAGTGGAATCACTTTAATATTGAAGAAGGAAGGAAGTGAAAAGTAATCCTTTATTTATAAATAAAGGAAAAACGCAAATACATTTGCGACACCCTAATATAACAAATATATTTCTGTAGATATATGTTTATATTGGAAATAAAGTGAAAAAATCAAAATAGTTATGCTACATCTCACGTAAAATGAAATTTTTCATGGGTATTGTTTTGAAGATATAATTCAATACAATAATTGATTATTGATCATCCATATAAGCAAATTCGACAGGAATTAGATCTGAATAATCACAAAAAGAAGAAAACTTAAATAAAGTGAGTCGTGTGGGCGCAGTTGTACAAGATGTTCCATAAGAAAGTTTCTATTTCATTAGCTCACTGCGCAAACCAAACAACTATGAGGGGCGCGGAGCGCATGTCAATTGATAATCCTGCATTTAGGAATTTAGTCGGTATGGAGCGTTTCTCGGGAGCAGACCGTCCGTTGTTTGTGCGAGAATTTTACAAAAACAATGATTTGAGGCTCATTTTCATCTTAACGGATATGTATATAAGCAGGATTGTCGTTACTGGAGTGCAACGAACCCCAAACACAAGCATCAAAAACCCCTGCATTCACCTAAAATCAGTATATGGGCTGCAATGTCATTGGGCCAAATCCGGCCCGCGACTAGCGAATTAGCAAGTGTATGCTTATTCGGGACGTACTCGGCGACTAGTTTAGATATTATAGATAATGGCAGGAAAATTAAAACGGTTTTCGCTCTTGGAACTTACTGGATTAGTCAGTATGGTCCTAAGGCAGGAAAGTTTGGAGACCCCTGGTTTAGAAGAGTGCCGTGAGAGTGAAGGTTTACATTTGGTTGACATTATTTTTACAAAGTAATTGCCTAAACTGTGTATTTCAATAATTAATAAAGGTTTTTTTGATGGACATCTTTCTTTTATTTATATCGCTATATCAAAAAGAAATTTTCTTTTTGGACACCTTGTATTATCTTGATGAAAAAATGCTTGCTTTTTGGCCAAATGTGGACGTTTAGCCTGAATAGCACCCTTCAAGTGATCCAGTCAATTGATCAAGTCAACTGTCAAAGGTCCTGCCTTTTGCCAAGTAGACTATTAGCACCACACCACTTTTCCTGCAGATGAAACAACTTTCGCTTTCCTTGAGACCCTTTCATCCATTTCCACCGACTGTTTGGACCGCTGCTTTGGCTCCGTCGTGTAATGAAGAACCTATGTTTCATCTGCTATTACAAGTTACTGTTAACATATCGGTCACCTATCGAGCGGAAAATTTATTTCGCATTCAAAACAGTGTAAAACGAAGTAAACATTTTTTATCGAGATATCAAAATGTCAGTAAGTTCACGTACTTTTAGTCGGCGATCATTTAATACGACATTGTGGATTTTTGTGAGATTTGTCAGCTATATCGGTTTTTAGACGTCCCAAAAACGTTCATGATATATAATGGTCATATTTGCGCTATCTCTTTATCAGATCAAGAACTTTTGGAACGACCCTTGTATACTGACGTTTATCCAATCCGTGAAATATTGATCAACTTTAAATGTAGGTTTCATAATTTAAAGCAAATCAAATTTTACAGCTGCTATCAGCTCGCAGTAGCGTCCACGAAGAACCATTTTAAACACAAGCGATGTGAATGGGAGTCGAGTGACATGAATCAAATGATAGTTCAACATATTCAGCAACTTCAATTGTTATGTATTTGACCGCCAGGAAGTGAAAGTGTTTCGAATGTTCGAATCTTTTTACATTAGTCAAATGTCAAAGAGAATTGACATCAGACAAATGTCAATGATATTTGACATCTTTTGACATGCTCTCTCCCAAGAAGGGCGGCAAAAGCTTTCTTTCAGTTGACAGAACCATCAACCTAATCAGCTCCCTTTCAAATATACGGGAGCAAGCGACTCTCAACGCTCTTAATAACTACACTTATAGTACAAAGATCTCAATCCTTTCAGGGGTCAATTTCATTTTACATAAAGACCTATGGGCCAATTTAAAGAACCAGGCTAAAGTAACACTAACAGTAATCAACTGGTTTTAACATACGCAATTTTTTTTGTTCAATTTTCAACACAGTATTTTTCATAAATTTTAAGAACCTTGCAAGTTCAATCCTCTTAGTGAAATATTAAATATATCTATATGTGTACTACTTGTTTTTGTAAAATTCACTAAAAACGTATATTACGTATATACGGATATAACGTACCGAACAACCAAGTCCCGGCAGGTAGATATTTGGGGTACATATATTTTCATTTTTTTAACGTACTTCTTATATAACGTATTAAGGTCCCCTCCTGTACGTTGTAACCGAGTTTTACTATATTAGTAACCTAAGACTTGTTAAAGATAAGATACCCATTCCATACAGTCAACTTTTTGCATTATTATTAATGTAACGCTTGACTAACTTCAAGATTCATGATTTTTAAAGGCTTCATTAGGTACGGTTGTCCAAGTTTAGTTTTAGAATTACACTCAATCATCTCATGATGTGATTTAGTAAATTCGAAGTGATTTAGTAAATTCGAAGAGATTTACCACTAAACACCAAATCACGTTTTGAACTTCTCGACGCACGTTCCGTTAACCATGTTAGCATCATCAGGAGATGATTTAATCTAGTATATTAACTAACCGAGTTTAGCGTTTCACACCGAAGGTTCCACGAGAAGAACTGATATTACGTAAAAGAGATGCAAAGTTCTATCTACTTGATCGTACTAATTATCATATTTGATGATTAAATCATCCTGATGATGCTAACTTGGTTAGCGAAACGTGCGTCGAAAAGTTCAAAAAAAGTTTAGTGTTTTACACCGAAGGTTCCAATAGAAGAATTGAAGTGATTTATTGCTTAGTTGTATTTGTTCTTGTCTTTTTGAGTTCAGTGTTTTACACCAAAGGCTCCAGTTAACGAATTGAGTTTAAATCTAGGAGGGTTGCTATTTATGTAACCAAAATTGGCAACAATGGTGGTGCTAGTCGCTACTGACATTTATATAGTAAAGTTTGACATTGTTTACTATATACAAACTCAAAACGTTTTGTCATACAGTGGCTATTTATGTTGTTTAGTGACTTAAAGTCAACTCAGTTAAAAAATGGAATTAAGGTGTGAGTTTAATGTCATCTCAGTTAAAAAATGGAATCAAGTCGTGAGAATTTTCGAACGATAATTTACTACGATTTTCGACGTGGATTATCTCAATAACAGTGCATCGATCAACTTCGACTTTTGGTGATGAAGCACCATCTAAAACCACTGCATATCACCACTTTAGTAAATTTAATCGTGGCCGTTATTCGTTCACGAATGAATTTAATTAATAATTAAAGCCGCCCAAAATCGGCTGTTGTGCCAGAAAACATACTGTGCGCGAACTGATAAAGCAAGATCGTCATGTGACATACCGTGAGATTGAGGCATCTCTGGTCATTAGTGTGACACGCATACGCAATATTTTGCATGAACATTTAGCTGCCAAAAATATTTGTACACATTGGATTTCGCATAATTGGACAATCGCCCAAAAAAATGCTGGAGTAGATAGATAATAAGTATGATAGTTCTATCTTCGGTAAATCATAAGGAATAAATAATTTAAAATATAAAAACTATTTAGTTTATCCCCCGTGGCAGCAACATCAGAAATTCTGTATGGTAATTTTTGTATCATAAATTTACAAATAATAAATATCCAAACATATATTTTTTATTTGCACGGTATTATTTAATCCTCGTCTGGTAAAAAATGACGAGAAGAAAAACGGTTAGAAACATTGTTATAATATTAAACAAAAATATTATGCGATAAAATAAATATCTCGTTGCGTAATCATTGGCATCAAAAATTGCCTGGTATCTTTTAGGAATGAAATCAACTTATTTATAGTTTCAATCGGAAATTCTTGGCCCAACCAGATTTTGAAACTGTCAAATCATTTTTTGTTTTGAGGTTTGAATGACTAGGAATAAGGCGATCCAAAACTTTCCATAGGTGCTCTTTTGATTTAAAATCTAGAAACTAGGACTACCTTTTATGTTATTTTTTGATAAACCGTTACATAACCCGAAAGAAAACAGGAGAGATGCTTGCAATATTTGAAAAAAGAGTAATCAACATTTTTTTTATGGAATGAATGATAATGGAATTGAAATTCATAAATTCGAATTGAAGCAACTGTATAAAGATCTAGATATCGTACACTATGTGCAGGTTCAGCGAGATGGGTGGAACACGTGGCGAGAATGCCGGAAAACCGAATATCAAGGAAAATCATGGAGAGACAAATAAGAGGTAACAGAAAAAGAACTAGACCAAAGATTCGAACGCAGGGTAGTAGAAGGGGTGCTGAAGAACTACTTCATATCAAAAACTGGCAAGGGACTACTGGAGATCAATACCGTTGGAGGTTAAGGTTGAAGAATATTAAGGCTCACTAATGGGCTGTAGTACCATAGAACGAAGAACAAGATAATATAACCCGTTTGTTGGAATATTCACTGCACATACACTTTTTTAGAATACACCAACATAGTGTACTTCAAATATGCCCGTCTATTTGAATATGCCACTCTATTTGAAGCAATCGTCCAGTTTCAGTCCAAACAATCTCCGAATCGGTACCGATGTTTGAACATGGTAATGTGTTACTTACATTTGTGTTAGGTCCCTGTCTTATGGCGTGCTCTCTCGGGCAACTTCCGCTTAACGACCAGCTTTCGCTTCGTCGTCAGGTGTCGCATCAGAGCCGCGAGATAATCCTGGCTCTACAAAGTCCACTCGCGAGTAGTTAAATGGCCCTTATAAGGGCCGATACGGCAAAAAGAAGGCTGGTGAATTCAGGTTTAAAAAAATATTAAAGCTTTAAGTAAAAAAAGAGTAATACTGAAAAGCCCTTCCCTATCAACCATGCCTCCCTACGGCTTACAGTGACGGAAGCACTGTTTCTGTCTCTGACTATGAGCGATACCATTAAGTATCCGCTAATAGCACACACAGGAAACAGGTACCATACATCAAAACGCAGGTGATCTGTGCTTCAACCGAAAAAACAAACCGTCCAACATCTGATGCATATTCAGTAGGAGTTTCAACTCCCTAGACTCATTTGGTATTCAGTAGCAATTCTTTTCATGAACCGGATTTGTTTAGAGCGTTCCGAAAATGAGTGACAATTTTAAACAACGATGCGCTATCAAGTTTTCTTTCAGATTTTGGCACACTGCGGCGGAAACTTTTGCAAAACTTCAACAGTGTTTTATCAAGGCAGTCGACCCGTGTAACTGGTTCAAAAATTCGATTTTTTGCATAAATTGCATCCAAATATAGTGTAGAACATGTGGATAAAGTGATTTTCCGATATTCGGAATTGTTCGGAAGTTACAACGTTGAACAGGCCAGGTGTTTGGAGCGCGCGCCCGAGCACTCGATGAAGCGGGGCATCGGACCCCTTCTCTTGCGCTTCGGTTTCTTACCTTCTTACTTCTTGTTACTTCTTGATACTTCTTACTTCTTGTAACTGTTAGTTTAGTTTTGATTGAGCACCCAAAGAGTTCAAACTGATCTCTGCTGAAAGGAGAGAAAAGGAGCTAGAAAACTTCCGGTAAGCTTATTAACGAGCTCACTAAATTTTACGGTTTAGCCGACACGCAAACTTGATGGAAGAAATGAAGGAAGAAATTTGGGCAACTTTCTACCACAAATGTTCTAAGACGCAAATCCTCAATAGCAAAATTGTCCAGCACGCGAAGATAGCTGGTGTAAATGGTGCAAAGCTGAAGCTAGAAGAGAACTCAATAATTTCCACCACGATAAGTCATTAAACCAGTATATGAAAACTTATCACGAGATGAACTATTGACCAGATGTTTAGGAGCACAAACACAAAATAACAATGAATCATTAAATATATTGATCTGGACTTTCGCTCCTAAACACCTGCATTTTGACAAAAAGATCGTTGAAATAGCAGCTTTTGTTACCGTGGTTATCTTCAATGAATTATTTGATTGCATTTTAAAAGTTTTGGCTATAATGGGATGTGAAATTGGCCACGTGAGTCAAACTTACGCCCATTGCCATAATACAGCGCGTATCTGCCGCTCCGAACGACCCTTGAGCGACTTCGCTAAAAGAGCTAAAACTGATGCCAGGGAGCAACAATTGGCTTTGCAGGATTTTTTCTCAAAACTATTTTTCAAACTAGTGACCACGATATCTCCAAATCTATCGAAAGATTTCCTTTGAAATATAATTGACTTATTCAGTATTCATGTAAATACTTTACAAACTAGGATAATTCTGATTCATCAAGCCGTTTTTTTTTGTGTTGAAGAAGTTAACATTTTTCATGTTGAACAAGATGGCAAAAATTTACCTTTCAATATTTTTTAATAATCCTAGTTCAAAAACCAGTTGTTCATACCTCACAAATTAAAATTCCATTTGATTTTTGTTTCGATAAGCAGAACGCCCGCAATCGTGGTTACCACAAAAAAAATCTTTTTTGGACATGAGTGTACTTCAAGTTGTGTACAAGTTGTGTACTTCAGCAACATGGGGTTAAAAGTTCACAATTGTATGTATTTTTGACCAATGAATTTAAGATGAAGAAAATCTGCGAGCAATTGGTTTCAAAAAAAACAGAATCAAGAGGACAATAGAAGGAAAAGATATTTTAATTTTTTTTTGGGTGGATAAAAATGACTATAATTTTTAGGAACGTGTCATTATTAGAGTCTTGGATTTTTGAATACGACCAGGAATCGAAGCGCCCGGAATGACAAACTGCAACCACACCCCGGCTGAAAAAAACAGAATGAGCAAATCGAAAATCAAAAGCCTACTACAATTTGCTGCAAAACACACTAAAAAAATCTGGTGCATGAAAATAATTACTTCTTTTCTAAAGGGGAAGCCGACAGTATTACCAGATCGAAAATTACGCCAACAGTTTCATTAATTTATTTAGATACCTCGATCTGCTAATTAAAAAAAAGCTATGATGAACTTTGATGAAAGTAATTAAATTTGCGGAAAATCTTTGGGCTGTTTGACCAGTGTATTTCAGAAAAAGAATAGTTTAGATAATAAATTATTATTTGTGTCAACAATCCGTTGATGAAAGCATATCAGGTGTGGACGTTAATAATTTTTTTTTTAAGAGATGGAAACAAGGGTTGATTCACAGTCTAATTTTTTATGTTATTGTGTTACTACGATAGTACCTTTCAGACGTCATTGATGTTTAAACGATTTTGAGTTAGCGTCATATTTTTTCATGTGGTAAACATGTCGAGTTTCGATCTAAATAATTTGCAGCACGTATTACTTTTTATTGTTCAATCAAAAGAAAAACGCAAGTGAAAGCCGTCGTATACCTGTGGAAACTTACGGTGACAATGTGCCAACGCAAGGCGCCTGTGAGTGTTGGTTTGGTTGGAGAGAAAACGCCCAGATCAACCGAAAAAATTTCAAGGTGCCGAATGGCAATGTTGAAAGAAGACAATATGCAAACTCAACAACAAATTGCAATTTGTGATCGTCTGCATGCCATGAGAAATATTCAGAAGGAAGGTTCAGAAAATAGGTATCACATCAACCAACCGAACGACAGACAGAAAAATGAAAAACGGTGTGCGAAATTTTACTTCCTTGGCGTGAAAGAAATACTTTTTTGCATCGGATCGTGACTGGAAACGAAAAATGGTTATATTTAAAAAACTCAAAACGCAAAAAAAATCATGGGTTGACCCAGAACAACCACCAAAATGAGCACAAGATCGAATCAATTTGGATATAAGAGAATGTAGTGCATCTAGTGAGATCAGAAAGGTGTCGTGTACAATGAGCTTCTAACACCAGGTGAAACAGTTAATACCGTAGGCTACCGTCAACAAATGATCACTTTGAACCATGCATTGATTGAAAAGCGACCGATGAGCTATAAGACACGACAATGCACCATCACGCACAGCGAAAGCGGTCAGAGACACCATTTCTGCACTTGGCTGGAAACTATTGTCTCATCCGCTGTATTCACCAGACTTGGCTCCTTCCGACTACCATTTGTTTTCATCAATGTCTGATTTTGATAATTACGGAGATGTCGACAAATGGCTTGATGACTAAACCACTTCAAAAGATGTATGGATTATCTGGATGGACATCCACAAATTGCCAGAGATTGGAAAAATGTTATACAAGGTATACACCTGATATACAAGGGTCGTTTCAAAACTTCTCGACCCGACAAAGCAAATATGACCATTGAAAATCATGAACGTTTTGGGGCGTCCAAAAACTGCTATGACAAAATCGGCACACCAATCAACAGTGTCGAATTAAATGATCGCCGATTAAAGGTACGCGAGCTTGACATTTTAAAATCTCGATACACCATGTTCACTACATTTTACACTGTTTTGAATATAATAAAGTTTTGTGCTCGATGGGTGCCGAATTTGGTAACAGTCAACCAAAGATACATTCAAATGAACAGTTCTCAAGATTGTCTAAACTTATTAGTGCTCGATTATGCTGAATTTCTTCTACGTTTTATAATAGACGATGAAACATACATTCACCATTACACGCCACACAAAACAGCTGTCCAAACAGTGGAGTGACCTGAATCAAAGAACCTGGTACTTTGAGCGTTGATAAAATTTATTTAAAAAACTTACAGTTATATGCATGCCAAAATATAAAAAATTACCCTTGTATATAATCTATATGTTTCTGTATTGTTTAGCTCACACAGTTTGTGTTTCGAAAGCCCCCCGGATTTGTCACGCCTAATGCTTCCGTAAAAGTTAAGTCTGAAAACGATACGCGTCCAAAATAAACGATCTTGTCTTGCAAATAATCTTGAATCAAGTCCAGAAAGCAGCCCGGCCTATTTTCTCTCACGATTAAGGTCACTTAACCAATTCTCTTCGCGTTGTCAACATTGCAGCGATTTTTTTTTCCTTTCAAGACGCAACACTAATCTACGAGATCGTTGATCTCGGAAAAATGGACCGTGTCGTGTCACTAAAAAAAATCTCGTCTCAAAAATATGACGAAAGAAAATTGGACTAGATCCAGATTTCGACACGATCCACGGTTATTTTTCCGATTTGCAGTCCTACATTTACTTTGTTATTTCTTTCTGTTGGGATAAAGTAGCATGTTATGTTGTGAAAGCTTCAGCTGGTTTCAATTTGGATACGTAACATTTGTGTTATTATTAATATTAATTGCTGTTTATGGTAGTTTAATTTGGTAACATCAACGCACAAGCTAGTGTTTAAATTAACTTTTCTAATGTCATAAACAATGAGCAGAAAAAATGTCCTTGTTGTTTCGATGCAGTACCTATTTGTAGTTGTTTCATAATAATAATAATAATAACGATTATACGAGAGTCGTTCAAAAAATTCTTGGCCTGATATAGAAAAACCACAAAATTATTGACATTTAAAAAAAATCCGTTTCCGTCGTTTTTATAATTCATGTGTTTTTTCTCTATTTTTATTTTGTTTGGCTAAGTGTAGATTTACATCCGCAAACCTTCTCTTACTCTGCAAAACAATTGGCCTCATTTTTTTTTAAAGTTTAATTTTAATTAACTTTCAAGGTTTTAAAATTCCAGGCGACAAAAGACTTAATTTGTGACACTTAATGTATTTCGCCTTTCGTCGTGATCAAAATATTACTGAAGCAATTCGAGACATTTGCGCAGTATATGGGACTGCTCAAGATTGATTTGGGAAGTTCAAAATGGTAACTTCTACATGGAGGACATGCGCCGCTCTGGTAGACATTCCGACTTCGACGAAGACCATCTTAAAGCATTTAACCAGGACAGCTGTCAAACAAGCCAAGAATTGACTGAAAAGATGGACTGCGGGTTTACGACAATTTCCGGATATTTTCAGTCTATGAGATTCTCTCAAAAACGCGGAGCTTGTATGCCACACCAACTAACAGAGGACAACAACAAAAATCACGGCAACAAAGTTGCTCAAAATCTCGATCGACACCAAGCAACACACAACCTCAAGCAAACGATTCTTCTACAGAATCGTCACTGGAGATGAGAAATGGTGTCTCTATGTCAATATAAAGCAAATGAAGGACTGCGCGGCCATAGGGCACATGTCAAAGCCGAAAGGAACGCTACCTCGCCCAGCAAACATTGTCAAGGAGGCCCTGAATGATCTCGAATTCTTCCGCATCGGTACTCTGCGGATCTTGCGCCAACCGATTATGAGGACTTCAAAAAATGGCTTAATAACTTCGTTCAGTCCAAATTTTGGCGATTGGCGATTTTGGCGGAACGGCATCAATATATTGATCGAGGGGTGGGGGCAGCTCGTGAACAATGTCAGAGAATACATCATTGATTAATTTATTATAATTGTTCATTTTTTCAATAAAAAAAACCGCGGGAACTTATGGAATAACCCAATATTTAGACAATTTATAGTTGTTTGTTACTATCCGAAAACTAATTGTAATATGGTGAAAACGTGGATATATCTTTATCAAACAGAAAAGTACAGGCTATCGACTCTCAGGACCTGATATTCACGTTGAGTACAATTGAAATATCTCCATTAGTAGGCTTTGAAATACAATTTAAATGCATTATAATTGGGATTAAGGCTTTATATTGGGAGCAAATACTGTACAAGTATGGACAACAGACTACAAAATTCAATATAACATGCACGTACACAATTTTATTTGAATTTAAGACAATTTATTTACAGAACAAACAACTTTCGTTTTGTAAACATTGGCTTTTAAATTTAATATCCAGCTAAATTCGATATTTCTTGCCACAAATAAAATATAAATTATTTAACACAAATCTAGCCATAGTTATACCATATATTGGTATTAAAAATGACAAAATTTTGTTTCATAAATTTAAAATTGTACATATTTTTTAAGCTCATGTCCATTGTGAATTAGCTATAAGTGTAATTATGTAATAGTTTTAATCATCATTATTTCGTTTAATTTTACACTTGTTTTGTTCAATTCTCTCATGCGAAAATACATTCAGTTTTTTTTTCTTTTTATGGGCATTCAATATGATTAACAGACTTAAAAATTTGTTCAATCTGTTTCATTTGTGACAGAAAATCTTTAGAAGGTTTGTGTAAACCTCCTTCACTTAAATGATCAGTCCAGGTATATTTGGACGTGGTGGGTCTTTCTAAACAGGAATCGTTTAACTTTAAATATATATATATATATATATATATATATATATATATATATATATATATATATATATATATATATGGTTCGTGACTGTCTGTTCGAGACAGTCACGAACCTCGCGACAGTAAGCACCGAAGATGCCAAATGAGATTTTGGCGAAAGGTCTGCAAGCTCCCGATAGGGACCAACCCAACAACCGGATGTACTCCCGGAAAAAACCCAATACATGTTTTTCCATCCGTGAAACAGTACGCACAAACATATATTATATATATATATATATATATATATATATATATATATATATATATATATATATATATATATATATATATATATATATATATATATATATATATCTCGTTACAGATATATATATATATATATATATATATATATATATATATATATATATATATATATGTAACGTCCGTATTCCCCTCCATTGAAATCCTTTGCCCAAGATATATAAAGCTGTCCACAATCTCTAAATCCCTTCCTAAAATCTAAATCCCTTCCTTTTAGAAATTATCTTAGTGAAAACTTTGTACATTACTGATAGGAGGCTTATCGGACGGCAGTTCTTTAAATCTTCCTGTGCTCCTTTTTTTATGTAAAAGGATCACTTCTGCATTTTTCCAAAAGTCAGGCACTTTTTGTTCTTTGAGGCATTTTGAGTATAATTTTGCCAGTTATTTATGTAACGTCCGACCACCAGCTTTTAGCATTTCGACAGTTACACTGTCCTTTCTTGGAGCCTTGCCGTTTTTCATCGATTCTATAGCATTTCTTACTTCCTCCACTAGGATATCTGGCACTTGTTCTTCCGTGGGTATTGTTGTCTTTGATTGGTTCTGATCTTCATATAACTGGGAATAAAATTTTCTGACAATCTCTAACATTTGCGTACGCGCGCTGCACACTGTGCCATCCTCACACTTTAAAGCATATATTTGCGTTCTTTTGTTTCTCAGTTTCTGTTTAGTTTTGTTAATTCCTTTGTTTTCTTCCAGGGTTTCTTACACTAGCTGCATATTGAATCGGCGCGCGTCCTCTCTGATACGTTTTCTTATAGTTTTGCAGAGCTCAGTGTACTCGACCCTGCCAAAAGGACTACCTGCATTTCTCATTGCTCGCCGTTTCTTTATTGGATCAATGGTCTCACATTTTGATTTGTTTGATTGGACGAAGGGCGCAAACGATGACTTTACGACGTCCATAGCTAATAAATTCTCATTTTTCTTATAACGCATGGCTAAAATTAGTCAACTGCTATTGATATCAATCTGTTGAAATTGTTTTACCCTGTTGTAACAACTTCAAGTACTAAACACCTTTCCAAACTCATCAGATGTATTTTTTATGTCTTATACGGGTCCATGGTTCTATGGGTATTAACCGCGCCCGAAAATTGTTTATCAACTTGGTGCGGTCCTTTCCCCTTTTTTCGAACGAGTACGGGAGTCGAACCTGCTACCACGCTGGCCACGACTAATTGCCTTAGTTACTGCGCCAAGGCAGGCTGTGAAATCGATGTCGAAGATTGACTAGTCAGGGTCAACCCATGATTTTTACGCCAGGCGTTATCATGGAAAATACACTTTTTGATCGTCTGTAATGATTTTGTGTGAAAGAGCAATTCGCTCTAATGTGTTTTTGTTGAAAATTCAGCGTAAGCGATACCCATCTTGTGGAAAGACTTTTTTTTATAAATGCATTATGAACTATTTGTTTAACGCGTTTATCCTCAAATCTGCGCAGTTTTATTGGACGCTCTGCCAAAACTGTGCCATGTATTTTTTTTGCTTGCACATTTGGACGTTGTTCATTATTTGTGTATATACACCCAACATGTCACTGTAAAAAATGAGAGTGATAAATTCCAGAAATACCATCGAACAATGAAACTGTTCAACAAGATAAACAAATTTTGAAGTTAAGTCATGTCTTATGTGATAACAATACTGGTACAGATCGACGCACTGAAATTTAAAATAAACCCTCTGTAGCATGATTTTTAAAAATCTTACTTTCTTCTTAAACGATAATTTTCATCTTCCGATAACTCCTCATCTTTCAAATATAGTAATAAAGCCATGTCTAGATCGTGCATTCTTCACCACAATACGCTCACTGTCCATTGCCTGTCTTTTTTTAAGTTGACACCTCTGGTCTCTGTTCTTACGTCCGCCGCATCACGACTTATCACGGCCGCTATATAACAGCACCACTTTCTTAGGAAACCGTAGCTTAAGAGTACTGGAAAGCCCAAAGCATTGCTCTTAAAAATGAATTTGGAGAACCTGTTTTAAACGATAATAGCATCAACAGAAAAGAATTGACCACCAAAAGTCAGTGTTATTTACTTTTCCTAACTATTGAAACACTACTTAATTAATATAATTATATATTGTAAAAGTTTAACACTTTATCAACGATTCGAGAAACTTTTTAATCTGTCCTTGTACAATAATAATAGATCATTATCGAAATATTTAAAGAAATGCAATGTCTTAATTGCAAAATATTCAAAATAATGTCAAATATTTGCGAATAACTCTTGGATATAATGACTTTCAAATAATACCCCTTAAGAGAAAATTTACTTAGTAACCTTAATAGCACCGGTTACTGTTTATCTGCGATATTTCTGTTTATTGTTATACCACGCTTTTTTTGGGCTCAGTTTTGTACACTACATTACACATTTCTTACATTACACAACACTACAAATTTCTTGGTACTAGTAAAATTGGGAATTTCTCCTCGCAGTTTATAATAAATTTGGAAAGTGATCAGCAGATGTTTCTCTATAAGTTGTAAAGTGTTCAAGAGCTGTTGCCTTTAGACAAAAATAAGCGATTAGAATGCAGTATTCCATCATAAACCAAAATCTTTAGTTAAATTTTTGGTCTATGCCGATAAACCACGTTTATGAAATTAATAGTTTTCATGCAAAATTGGTTTGATTACTCCGGATTATTTTTTATGGGCGAATTTTTTATTTGTCCGAACTTCCGATAGGGGTCTCTGTCAAACGAATTGTGAGTTTGCGCGCCTCTAGTGTCAAAAAAAGTCAGTGTTAATTAGTATAGTTTGGTAAATCATAATGAAACGTTTAATATCAGAGCAACGATTGCAAATTGTCGAAAAAAATATCGCAAAATGTCGATAAAAAAATGGTTGATTGCCCACCAAGGCCATGTCATTTAACATCTTTAGATTCTTTTTTTTTGGGGTTGTGTTCTTTGGTCTCTGCCGATAAACCAGCAACTATTGACGACTTGGAAGCCAATAACTCAGACAGTTGCGGACATCAGACCCTGATTGCTTGAAAAAGTGGTCGAAAATTGGATTGATACAATGCGCTTTGTCAGAAGTAGCCGCGGTGGAGATTTGTCCGAAATTGTTTTCAAACATTAATGTCATTGAATGTTATTTCACCCAAAATAAATAGTTTGAAGGCATTAGATCTAATTTGGTTGTTGTTTTATTTGAATTTAAAGTTCAGACGATCTAAAAAATCACCATATATAATAAGCCCCTAACCATACAACAACTCAAGAATAGCATCCATGTTGAAATGGCTGTATTAACACAGTATTGCATAAAGCTGCAGTGCTGGTAATAGCTCACATTAGATTGACATAATTATTTCATGCACAAGTTAAAGACGAAATAAATATATTATAGAATAAACATGTCTTGTTTCTTTTAAAAGTTATAAATAATTAAAATAATAGCATGATATTTGCCACATTGCTATTCTATAACTTGTGGACAAGTTAAGGCAGAGACCTCAGACTAACATGATCCAAAATCTGCCAACCCGCACTGGACCGGTGTGGCAGATTACGGTCCATACCTTCAACATGATATTTCAATATGTTTCAATATGACAGTACAATCTCAAACACGGCCCTCATTCCCCGGAGGCCAAGGGGCAGCGGAGACCTGCCCCAAGGCAAAGGGTGTTAAGAATCACCGGGTTAGATCAGGCTGCCATTAGACTTTTGACATTGCAACGCTAAATATACGGACTGTGAAAACGGAGGCCCGACTGCAAGAACTGTTAATCGAACTTGACAACATACATTGGGATATTATTGGGCTCTGTGAAACACGAAGAAAGGGTGAAGAGTTAATAAACTGGAATTAACTGGGCACGTACTCTACACTCGAGGTACGTAAAATGGCCGATGTGGCGGAATTGGATTCCTCATCAATCGAAAGGTGAAGGACAGTGTAGTCAAATTTGAAAGTACATCTCACCGACTAGCCCAATGCGCCATTCAGCTGAATAAAAAGTTTAGACTTCAAATCGTCCAAGCTTAAGCACCAACTATCAGCCATAGGGATGAGGAAATTGAGGAATCTTATGATAATGTGGCCCAGCTGCAGAAATGTATATACAAAATCCTGATGGATTATTTTAATGCCAGAATTGGAACAACAAGAACTGATGAAAACGCACTGGCCCATAAGGAACTGGTGAGCGAGACAATAGAGGTGAGAGATTGGTTGATTTTGCTGAAGGACATGAACTATATGTTATGAATTCGTACTATAAGAAAAATATCACCAGAAAATGGACATGCAAAAGTCCATCTGAGCTCACAAGTGATCATGACCAACGATAAAACAATATTTACCAATTGCACTGTCCTTAACAATTTTAATGTTGGAAGTGACCACCGAATGGTACGAGCGAGAAAAGTTTGGATTAACTGTCGAAGAGAACACGAAAGAATGGTAAGATCAAAGAAAGGCAAAGTGGATTCTGGGAAACTGCTGGAGAGAGAAAGCGATTTTGAGATTATTTTATCAAACCGGTTTGCTGTGTTACAAGATTCGGAGGAAGTGGAACTATCAGTTCAATACGAAGAAATTGCCAACAATGTGCTTCAAACTGCTGCTTCAATAGCACCAGAAGAAAAATGTCTCAAACAGACAAAAATCTCCAATGATACCATTGATTTAATGAAGAAACGGCGGGTAATGAGAAATGCAGGTGGTCCTTTTGGCAGGGCCGAGTACACTGAGTTCTGCAAAACTATAAGAAAACGTATCAGAGAGGACACGCGCCGATTTAACATGCAGCTAGAGCAAAAAACCCTGGAAGAAAACAAAGGAATTAATAAAGCTAAACAGAAGCTGAGAAACAAAAGAACGCAAATATATGCCTTAAGGCGTGAGGATGGCACAGTATGCAGGGCGCGTACGCAAATGTTAGAGGTTGTCAGAAAATTTTATTCCCCGTTATATGAAGATCAGAACCAATCAAAGTCAACAATACCCACGGAAGAACAAATGCCAGATATCTTAGTAGAGGTAGTAACAAATGCTATAGAATCGATGAAAAATGCCAAGGCTCTAGGAAAGAACAGTGTAACTGTCGAAATGCTAAAAGCTTGTGGTCGGACTTTACACTGGCAAAATTATACTCAAAATGCCTCAAAGAACAAAAAGTACCTGATTTATGGAAAAATGCAGAAGTGATCATTTTACATAAAAAGAGAGCACAGGAAAATTAAAAAAAAAGATAATGTCTAAAAGAATATTAAAAAAACTGAATGACGCACAACCAAGAGAACAAGCAGGATTCAGAAGTGGATTCAATGTCAATCACAATGGATTACATCCAGGTTGTACAGCAGGCCATAGAAAGGCACAACGAATACACCATGCCACAGTGCTTGGCTTTTATCGACTACAAAAAAGCATTTGACTCCATCTCAAAGCAGGCCATAATGGATCCACTGCTTAGCCAGAGGGTAGACAAAGCATATGTAAACGTATTAGGATCGATATATGATGGAGCTACAGCGACAATTCACCTTGATGATCTTGAAGTGGGAATTAATGTAGAACGAGATGTACGGCAGTCGCATATTTGAAATCCAAGGCTAACTTGATTTTTTTAAACGAATTCAACGAGGTATTCAATGGAGAAAACTTAAATCATCTTAGATTTGCAGATGATATCGTTCTCTTTTTACAAGACCCAGAGGAGCTGCAAAGACGCATACAAGAACTGCAAAGGGCTGGCGAACCATTTGGCTTAAAAATAAACCTAAAAAAGAGTCGGTAACTTCACTAACTTCAATAACCTTAGCTCAGGACAGAAGAATTTCAGTTTTAGGAGGAGATTTGGAGATTGTGGATAGCTTTATATATCTTGGGCAGATGATTTCAATGGAGGGGAATACCGCCCGGGAGGTGGAACGGCGTGTTAAATGTGGCTGGCAGGCATTTGGCAGGCTCAATATTGTGTTTAAGAGCAGACTCCCACTTTGTCTAAAAACAAAAGTCTTCGATCTTTCGAGGGCGTTCTACCCATTATGACATACGGAAGTGAAACTTGGATACTCACATCGCAATCAATTCAAAAGCTTCGGGTCGCACAGAGCGGAATGGAAAGATGTATGATTGGCATTACAAGACGAGACAAAAAGTTCTGCGCATGGATCAGGGAACAAACGAAAGTCTGTGACATCATTAGAAAAGTGAAGCAATTTAAATGGAGATGGGCAGGCCATATAGCGAGGCGATGGGATGACAGATGGACCAAGGCAATCCTGAAGTGGATACCGCTTGATCGCAAACGTCCGCGAAGAAGACCGAAAGCACGATGGATTGATGACATCGTTAAGTATATTGGACCAGAGTGGCAGAGGAAAGCCCAGGACCGTGAAAGTTGGAAACATGCTGAAGAGACCTTCATCGTGCAATGGATCGATACGGGCTGATGATGATGATGATAATTTATATATATATATATATATATATATATATATATATATATATATATATATATATATATATATATATATATATATATATATATATATATATGACCGGGAACGAGCCCCATCCATCCATGCAATTGGAGGGCACATGTTTCGCCTCTCGTTGTTCAGGCTCGTCAGGGTACCGACACATGCTTTCCCGTCAAGAATAGGGAGACCCCAGCCACAGTCAGCAACCTATACTTTCGCCGACTTTCCGTCGGATGGCGTATGTATGTTAGATTTCTTTGGACACCGTCCAATGAGACAACAGTAGTTGAGTGTCAAGTATACTCAACCGCTGTGTGTTCCACAATCTCATGTGGAACACACAGCAAGCTGCGTCTCCACCCGATATATATATATATATATATATATATATATATATATATATATATATATATATATATATATATATATATATATATATATATATATATAATTAAAATCACACAATAGGAACAACATCAAACCACGATTCGTCAACAATGCAAGTTAAAACAAACAAAAAAACAATAGCTGATATTAGGAAAATATATATTATTAAATAATAATAATTAATAATAAAAAAAAGCTAATATTAAAAAAAATGTTAACGATTAAAATCAATTCTTAGAAAAAAATGTGTAAATTCTAAAAAAAATTCTAAAAAAAATGTGTAAAACAACTTTTTAATATGCCATGGTATAATAATATTGTTAAACCATTTATCGAAATTCCTAAACTATTATGCCGAATGTTAATTGTAAAACATCAAATATTATGTTAAACATCTGAGAATAGCTTTCAAATATAATAACTTTCAAGTAATACCCCTTACGGCTACATTTTCTTACTAACCTTAATAACAACGACGATTTACTTGCGATTTTTCACATTTTCACTTTTTTTTTCGATACTTTCCCTCAGACAATAACCATAAGTATTATTGCAAACAAGAACATTGTATTTAGAAACTATTTTATGCACTCTTAACGTTATCAAACCATCAATCACCGCTTAATTATTGTCATTATATTAACATTAAAATTTAAATAAAAAGAAAGTATAAAAATAAAACTTACGCATTGCTTCCTTTAAAGATAAAGATTTAAATGTAATTACTATCTAATGAATTCTAACATTGCTGATATCACTTTGCTTTTACTTTTTTCGCGATTTTCGAATACTGTATATAATTAAACAATATTATTGAGTGCTTTTCAAAGTGTAGTTTTAATCAATACTTTGTTGGGAAGATGCTTTCAAAATAATAAATAAACCTTCTCTTTGAACGAAATCTTTCAAACTGAACGGTTTATTAAATTCTTGAGTAAAACACAGAGGACGTTGTGAGTTTGTTTAGAGCTAGTCTCATTTCAGAAGTGTAATGTATGACATTAATAAAAATGGAGTCGTACACAATACAACAACGCGTTAAAATTGTTGAATTATTTTATGAAAATGGGCGTTCGACGAAAAATATTTTTAGAAAATTACGTGCTATTTACGGTTTGCACAATCGTCCATCGAACATAAGAGCATATCGATTTGGTACGTGAAAGTGTTGCTGAAGACCCAGAAAGTTCCATTAGTCGATATTCACAACAATTTGAATCCACAACGTGGCGTATTTTACGAAAGGATTTAGCTCTGAAGGCATATAATGTTCAAATAACACAGGAACTAAAGCCACTGGATAATTCAAAACGTCATACATTTGTCAATTGGATCAAACAAAAACATGATTTTTCCTAAAAAAATCATCTTTTCAGATAAAGATGATTTTTACTTTACATCCTAAACAAGTTACTGTTCGGTGTCCATTATGGTGAGGAGGTGTAAATGGGCCTTATTTTTTTCAGAATAGTGCTGGTGATGTTTTAAATGTGAATGGTGTTCGATATCGTAAGATGATAATTGGATTTTTGTTAGCTGTATTAAATAATATTGATGTAGAGGATAGGTGGTTCCAACAGCATGGTGCTACATATCACTCTATTAAAGAAACAACTGATTTATTGAGAGAAAAATTTCCTGGACGAGTTATTGCAAGAAACGGTTTTGTTAATTGGCCACCAAAATTAGGTAATTTAACACCGTTGGACTATTTTCTTTGGGGTTATGTGAAAAGCCCGGTTTATAAGAACAATTGACAATCGATTCCTGAACTAAAGGACGGAATTATTCGAATCATTGGTGAGATACAGCCACAGTTATGCCAAAATGTCATCCAAAATTTTAACAAAAGAGTGGACGTCTGCGGAGCTGTGGTGGCCCTTTGGCAGAAATTGTGTTTCGTGTTTAAATGTCATGTACTATGCTTCAATTATCAATAAAACAACTAGATTTGAAAGACCCTTTATTACAGTGCAATAACTATCATTATCATATCAATAATTCATTTATTAAAAAAGGAACTGCATAAATTATTATCCCTACGATAGGAAATAATCTGAAACAGCTTTATTTTGATATTAGTCACCATTCGCCATTTCATAGTTTATAATGGATTGTTCGGATAATTTGTCGGATTTTATTTTAAGAGAAAGAGTAACACTAATAGTTTATGTAAATATTTTTTTGGTCTAAAGAGCCTAAAAGTTCTAAAAGTCTAAAGAGCCTAAAAGTTTTCAGACGAAAACTGAACAAACAGGGTAATGTCAAAATTTAAATTCAGTCTAAAGACTAAAAATTCTAAAAGTCTAAAAAGCCTAAACATTCCCAGACGAAAACTTTCTCAAGGCTAGAAGACCATTTGTAAGCTGGTGGACAAACATGGGAATGTTAAAACTAACAGAGAAGAAATTAAAAAATGTTAGAAATACTTTATGCCGAACTATATAAACGACAAACAGAAGAAACCTTTGATAACCAAATTATCAGAGTTTTAAATCAATGATCAGAGGACATTCCAGATATCACACTGGATGAAGTAAAACTGAACTATCTGAAATGAAGAACAACAAATCTTCCGGAGATGATGAAATAATCACAGAAGCTATCCAAATGGGAGGAAACAAACTATTACAAACATTGAGAATTCTCTTTAATGAATGTCTTTCAAAGGACACCATCTGGAATGGAGACCAAGATCGGAAGCTTCCAGAAATAGAGGTCGTCCCCCCACCAGATGGACTGACGACGTAATACACATCAAAACAAACTGGATGCAGGATGCGCAGGACCGAACACAGTGGAAGCTCTTAAGGGAGGCCTAATCCACTGCTGCGACTTGGTAAATGGATTATCTAATTACCAATATTATTAACAACTTTTTGTCAGGATGTCCAACTTGTCATGATGTTCAACTTGATCTCAATATTGACAAAAAATGTCAACAAGTTGTTTTTCATATCTTTTTCCGTTTTAAAAGATTTCCCATTTAAACAATTTTTAAGAGAATGGAATAGATGGTAGTTTATTTAACGACTATGTAAGGTGAACGAGGAAAAACATTTCAATTGAAGCTCAACATTTTTGCCGGATCCTGACTGAAACGTGTGGCCAACTATCATGATGAAATACGACGCCTTTCCTGTATGCTAATTTTGGTCGGTTTTCTTCAATTGCTGCCTTCAGCCGATCTAATTGTAAGCAGTAGAGGTCGGTATTGATGTTCTGGTTGCGTAGAAGAAGCTGAACGTGTATGGATACCTCCCAATTATTCGGTCCAGCAGATTTCGCTCACTAAGTTCGTGAGGGAATACTCCACACATCGTATCGGCAAACGGACCTATTTTTTCTCAGATTGTCAAAAACGGTCGATTTTCCAATCTCCTATATTCCAATTTTTATCTCCTATATCACGGACCGTGGATCTTCGGCCAGTATGGCCTTTATTTTCTCAACATCAGTTGACGTTGAAGTTCGTTAAAGTGACGTTCAACATCAGTTGAAGGACGGCCAGGACGATGCCAGTCTTCCAAGTCAAAATATCCGCCCCTGAACCGACCAAATCCCTTTTGTACCGTGGTCTCCTCAACAGAATAGTCTCCGTAAACGGTCCATGTCTTATTTTTTGCTTGGATAATGTTCTTGTCCGTTTTAAAAAAATTAAAGCATAATGTGGCATAAATGCAAGTTATCGACTAACATTTTCATTTTGAATCATTTTGAACTAACTGAAGACAAATCAAATCGAATCTGAATGTAAATATCAAAGGAATTAAAAATATGTAAATGAACATTACTAATCCAACACAGATTTTTGTTTACAAGCATTAAAGCCACTAATGGAAGATCCCTACGAACTTTCCGAACAATCCAATATAATATCCAACAATACATAGGTGTAATGAATCTCAACTAATGTTAAATACTCCTAGGATTAAACTCTTAGGAAAACCTGATATGTGATCGTCGTAACACGTATCTATAACTGTTTCGGTTTCGTCTTACTTACCATTAATTTAGTAATTATACACTTCATAGCACGACAACAAATTCGTCATATGTGATTTAATGAGCTACTAATCAGAAGCCTACGCAAATAATCCGTACAAAGAAAAACTTGACCATATACGATCAGCAATAGCTTGCTGTAATTGGAAAAGCGTCTGACAGTTGTCGTTCCAATACAAAATCATTTATGGTTTTCTGACGGAAAATTAATGATATCCTGCTATATTGATGGATTTCCATCGAAACAAATTAATCGTTCGCATTGTCGAATTATTTTTACTTGTGTTTTTTTTGCAAAATACACTGGTAAAATGTACAACATATGAAAAAAGTTGATGAACCAATTTATAATACATCATGGCGTTAATTAAGTGTTACCTAAAAGTACCCATTAATACACCAAACTAGAAAACAAAAGCATTGTACTAGAATGGGATGTAAAATACTATAAGTGCAATTGATATAAATAATGTCAATGTTTTTTCAAATTTTAAAAATATTCCCATCAACTAACAATAGTTGTTCAATAATATAACCATATTCTAATTAAATATATTGACATTTAGTGTGCTCATTATATTATTATTGTTAGGTGCGTATAGACCCGGTTCGATCACGCAAAGCATTCCGACTCATTTTTGAGTATTCTTTCTGATCTACCACACCTCTCTCATCCTCTCTCCGTGGATCCTCTTTCTCTCCTCCGTCCACCTTGTCCCCGATCTCCTTGAAGCTTCGCTCTATGATGTGACGTTCAACATATGTATTTTGTTTCCATACTTGCTTCTGTCCTCAATCTCTGTCGGATTCATTTGTGCCCTTCCCAGATCAGTTCTGACTTGTGCGATCCATGGTACTGTTGACTTGACCCTTTGTATGTATGTAAGAATTTTGTTGGTAAGTCTTGTCGGTGGGAGTCTACTGATATGTCCATAGAATTTCAACCTTCTTTTTCTTACGTCCGCCGCTACGTTGAAGATTCTCTCTGTGCTCTTCCTGGAATATAGTCTGTATCCTTCCTCTGATAGTTTTGGGCCGAGAATTTTCCTCATAATTTTGCATTTTTCTTTTAGAATGTTTTCTATGCCGCTTTTTGTGTGGAGTGTAAGTGTCTCGTTGTGTATGGTACCTCTGGTTTGATTACTGTGTTATAGTGTCTTTATTTTTGTGTTTGTGCCCTTTGTGTATGTCCTGCCGTATGCCCTCTTCATCTTCTGTAATCGAGTCTTCTGAGCTAACTTCTCTTCTCCTGTGGGTTCGAGGATCTCGTCCAGGTATTTAAAATGTGTGACCCTTTTTATCTTACCGTAGTTGATGTTCAAATTTTGGACATCTAATTTTGAGCAAAAGAATTCGGGTTTTTTGAAAAAAGATTTGTAGGCCGACTTTCTCTGCACATTCCTTGAGGACTTCTATCCGTTTGGTTGCCCTTGTTTCATTGTCTGCGAGTATGGCTAGGTAGTCCGCAAAGGCTAGGCATGAGATTTCTATATTGTTTTTGGTTCATCCGAGTCGTATTGGTTTGCAGTGTACTTGTTTTTTCAGTGTCTTTTCCCATTCTCTTATAACTTTGTCCAGGACTAGGTTCAAGAGAAGTGGGAATAACCCATCTCTTTGACGTACTCCGGTTTTAATCAGGAAGGTTTCGGAAATTTCTCCCATAAATTTCACTTTAGAGGCTGTGTCGGTCAGTGTCTGCTTGATCAATCATAGTGTTTTGGGGTCGAGTCTTTGTTCTTCTTGGATGTTAAACAGAGATATTCGGTCGATGCAGTCGTATGCTTTCTTGAAGTCAACGAATGTGCAGATGATTGGGACGTTCCTGATAGCTTTGTACTGCAGGCAGTATTGTTTTTAAGTTAAAGATTTATTCAATGCATGAGCCATCAGGGCGAAAGCCTGCCGGGTACTCACCAATTATGTGTTCTAGTTGTTCCTATATTCTCTGGAGAAAGCATGCTGAGAAGATTTTGTAAGTGACTGGTGTACTACTTTGTAAGTAGTATGGAGATTCCTCTGTTGTTATTCACATATGTTCTGTCTCCTTTCTTGGGCAGCGGGTGTATAACAGCACATTTCCTTTCATCTGGTAATTTTTCTGTTTGCCAGTTATTCGTGATAATCTGCGTGAGTTCCCGCAGTGGGTTTGGTCAAAGATTTTTCAATATTTCCGCGGTGGTACCATCTTCACCGGATGTTCTGATATTCTTCAGTTTTTATATGTGCCTGTGGATCTCTTCCTATGTTGGTGGTGGTGATTCTGAGTGGGTGTAGATACAATTTTCCTTGGGGAATCTTGTGTCGCGTTCAGGGCAATTGAGGAGATCAGAGAAATAGTGTGCCAGCTCCTGACAATTCTCCTGATTGGTTAGCGCTAATCTCCCATTCCGCTTTCTGAAGCAAAGATTTTTCGTTGTGTACCCACCGATTTCTCTTGCAAAAGTCCTATAAAAGTCTCTCGTGTTATAATTGCGGAAATTCTTCTCTATAGAGTCTAGTTGTTCCTTCATGTACTACCTCTTAGTTCGTCTGAAAACATTTGCGGTCTGTTTTCTAGTCTCGTTAAAAACCTGTTGGCTTTCTAGGGATTTTTTACTGTTATACTCCTAAAATGCTCGTTTCCGTCGCTGCAATACACTTTCGCATTCTGAGTAACACCAAGTGTGTTTCGTGTTCTTTTTCAATGGGATCAGTTCCTGTGCTTTTTCTGTGGAATTTTTCCCATGTATCTGCCTGTTCCCTTTACCATTCATCTGTTATGTTGGATTCCTTGATTTTTTTCGTGTCGAATTTCTGTAGGTGTGCCTTCTTCTGATGAATTCTCCTTGGGGTAAACTTGACTTTGATTCGCGTTAGGTAGTGGTCTGAGTCAATGTTTGCGCCCCTGCGGACTTGAACATCATGGGTATTTGTTGTGGGTATATCTCAACGTGATCTATTTGGAATTCACTAATCTGTTGTACAAGCGATCTCCATGTCTTCTGTTTTCGAGGAGATTTTCTGAGGGATGTTGACATGATCCTCAGGTTATTCTGTTGGCATAGTTCGATGAGTCCTATGCCGTTCTTGTTGGTGAATTTGTGACCGGGGAATTTGCCTACGGTTTTCTGATGGATTTTTTCCTTACCGATTTGTGCGTTAAAGTCGCCCAGTAAAATTTTGATGCATCCTTTGGGACTTTTGCCATTAAAAATGGTAAAGTGTTAGGGTTAGAGGCGCATCAGCAACTAGGCTATTTAGCGACTGGACCTACAGCTTAACGTGGGTTCCGAACCACGGTCATCAGCTTCCGACAAACCCAGGCCAGCACCCCCTTCGGGCTATGAACCCTTGGTTATGTGCCTACCCATAAGTCTATCAGGAAACCTACCGACTGGAGAGTGACCAACGTAGAACACTTCTCAGAAGGCATCCGGCCTTACCCAGCCTTTAACTGGCGTGACTGAGGGGTAATTCGTAGTAGGATTTTACACTCTTGCCTAGAAACAATCACAAACATTTAGGAAAGATAAACGGGCAGAAGAAAGAAAAATAACTATCCGAGCGCTGGAATCGAACCAGCTACCGCTCCAGCGCGGATTCGGCAAAGCAGTGGCAGGCCGTTGCTCTTACCGCCGCACCAACGCGACCGGCCTTGTCCCTATTTGTGGGAGTATGTACGTTGATTTACGTAGTGTACGTGTGTTTTTTTTTTAATTTTATTATTTATCAGTAACATAACAATATTCTAGTTAAATATATTGATATTTAGTGTGCTTATATAAATATATATATATATATATATATATATATATATATATATATATATATATATATATATATATATATATATATATATATATATATATATATATATATTAGAATTATTAGGTTCTCGGGTAGAATCGCGTTTTAGATTTACATCTGGACGTTTCGGTTTCCACTTTGAAGCCAGTTTCAAGAAAATCTAGTTGATTTACTCCGAGGCCTCAATCTGCCTACTCCCCAGAGTTCACAACTAGAAAAGAACGTGAACGGTGCGACCTCTGTATTAATAGGTGAGGTTGTCGATGGGGCGCTCGGTTAAGGGGTGGGGGTGAGACGGGAGGTGGGCGTTTGACTGGAAGGGTTTCGGATGAGCAATTTGGAAATAAGCGGTTTCCATGTATTTGGAAATCTAAGACCGTCGTCCCTCTTGTTTAAGCAGTTTGGACGTTTTTCGATCTCAATTGCTTCACGAATTATGCGGGGTGTGTAGGAATATACAGGCGCGATTACTTTGGCCTTGTCGAAATCTCTTTTGTGACCTGTTTGAAGATGATGTTCTACTAAAGTGTAAGAGAGATGCCGAAAAGTCGAGATTTCATAAATCTAAAACGCGGTTCTACCCGGGAACCTAGTAATTCTAATATTAACGATATATATATCAGCACAAATCGGACATAATAGAAGCTGAAGTGCGTCCTGATCAAGCAGACTTCAAACCTGGTCATTCGTGTACCTACCTCACATGAATGGAGATCATCACTTTACTGTATCATTGAGATTTCTTAATGAAATTCTCAACATTAGGAAATGTTTGCCACTTTTTGAGTAAATTTTCATTTTTTTGTCTTGTCGCATATTTGAAATCCAAGGCTAACTTGATTTTTTTAAACGAATTCAACGAGGTATTCAATGGAGAAAACTTAAATCATCTTAGATTTGCAGATGATAGAGCATTTTGCAGACCCAGAGGAGGTGCAAAGACGTATACAAGAGCCGCAAAGGGCTGGTGAACTATTTGACTTAAAAATAACCATATCAGGTTAT
>JARFXV010002452.1:0-20000 GCA_031761425.1 Cosmopolites sordidus
ATCGAAAGTTTTTATTTTTCGAGAATAATCATTTACATCCTATACACATACACTCTAAAAAAGCGTCGAGCGTTATCGCTGGAAAAAAAAAATCCCGCTAATTTCAACTCGGGCATTAAGCCACAATAATATTCGGGTTTTCAGTTTGTGTGTGTGTGTGTTTAAAAATATTTTACTTTCATGCATCTAATGCTAATTTCGAACCTAGATGTCTGTGCGGATAGGCGATATGCTTGATATTTTTTTTTTTATATTTAAAATTCGTGGCTCTGAAAAGAGCCATTTTCTTTTTATTATCGTTCGAAATATTAATCTCGCCAGTTCTTGCTTCTGATCTTTGATACGTTTATCTATTTTTACTTGGAACTGGTGTATTTGGTCACGGCTTTGGTCCCCTCGCTAACGGCGTGTTTGGCTAATTCACCCGGTAAAAGTAATCTGACCGCCGTTTGAATTTCTCTACTGGTTATGGTCGATCTTTTGTTGTAATGAGCCAAACGCGATGCTTCGGCCGCTATCCTCTCGAAAATGTCATTAACGAAAGAATTCATGATCGACATGGCCTTGCTGGAAATTCCCGTATCCGGATGTACCTGTTTCAGCACTTTGTAAATATAAATGGCGTAACTTTCCTTCCTCCTGCGCTTCTTTTTTTTATCACCTTTCGAGATGTTTTTTTGTGCCTTTCCCGCTTTTTTGGCCGCTTTCCCGCTAGTTTTTGGTGGCATTATGGACAAAGAGGACGATTTTTTTTTAAATGTACATACGGTACAATAAAAATCCGTATCATAAATTGACCCTTGAGCCGATAAAAGTTCACTTCTTTTTTGTACTGGAGCGTACGGGTACGATATGCTCCGCCCATTTAACCGTAAGGCGTATTTTTACGATTCCATTGGAGACTGTACCGCCGCATATATATAAAAAGGAAGGAAAGAAGGGGGGGACATCCCGACAGAAAATAGTCTCTCATCTGACTCTACGACGACGGTCGTGCCGTGCGATCTGATCAATTGTAAGCAAAGAACAAAAAAAAATCAGCATGTCTGGACGCGGAAAAGGAGGCAAAGTTAAAGGAAAGGCCAAGTCGCGTTCGAATCGTGCCGGATTGCAGTTTCCGGTCGGCCGTATTCACAGATTGTTGAGGAAAGGAAATTACGCGGAACGCGTAGGTGCAGGAGCACCGGTATATTTGGCCGCGGTAATGGAGTATCTTGCCGCCGAAGTATTGGAATTGGCCGGAAACGCCGCCAGAGATAACAAAAAGACGAGAATTATCCCACGACATTTGCAGCTCGCCATTAGAAATGACGAAGAATTGAACAAACTATTGTCCGGCGTGACCATCGCACAAGGTGGTGTTTTACCTAACATTCAGGCCGTGCTATTGCCAAAAAAGACCGACAGTAAAACGAAGTAAAATCGAAACAACTTCTCTATCCCTACTTGAAGATGATGATGATGATGATGGTCTTCGCCTGATTCGAAATATCGGTCCTTATCAGGACCAACAAAATATCTATGAAAAGAAAAAACAATATTGATCCGTAAACAAAAATTAAAGTTACAAACGAACAACGGACGTCAGATATATATTATTCGCCGGTTCTAGTCTCGATGGATTTTTTTATTTGTATTTTTTTTTAATTTTTTTTATTTTTTTTTAAATATATAATTGTACAAAATCAGTTATTATTAGTAATATCGAATTACTACTCGGATATATTTCGGCGTCTTGTCTAAATGGATGTTTTTTTCTATATTTCTTTAATTTCAAGTAACAATAAATGTTGTGGTTCTGAAAAGAACCGTTTTTTTTTTTGGAAAATGTTACGCTTTCGTAAACATATTTTCCTACATCATCATTCCAGATGATGGTTTTGGTGGTGGTGGTCGTCGATAATCTGTATTGGGAACATTCGATTTATTCATACCTCTTGAAAGATTAAGATGTAACGACGAAAATCGGGGTCTTCGTTTATTTCTTCTTTTTTGGGGAAGCTGCTTTCTTCGCTTTGCCCCCGCCGGCAGCGGCGGCGGCAGCTGGAGATCTAGCGCTTTTCGGTTTAGGAGCCTTGGGTTTCTTGGTAGGGCCGGCTTTGTTTGATTTCTTCGCTTTCGACGGAGATTTCGCCTTCGATGGCACCGTAGCGGCGGCGGCGGCAACTGTTACCGCCGAAGATCCCGAACTAGCCGATTTTCCCCGTTTTCTTTTCGACGGCTTTCTTTACCGAAGCCTTCTTCTCGGCTACGACGACCGCAGCTTTCTTCGATTTTCCTGCTGCCTTTTTGGTTGTCTTTTTTTCAGTCGTCGCTGCTGCTGCTGCTGCTGCTGCTGCCACCGCCGCTGTCGTTCTTTTCGTCGGACTCTTTTTGCTACCTCCTTTGGCCGCCGCCGCCGCCGCCGCCGCTCCCACTGAAATATTTCTTTTCTTTTGTCCAGAGGATGAAGAAGCAGCACTCGTCGCCGATTGTTTCGCTTGAACCGACGAACTAGACGATGCCGCTGCCAGCTTAAAAGAACCGGACGCACCTTTTCCTTTGGTCTGAACCAGGGTACCGGATGCAACTGCCGATTTTAAATATTTCTTGATGAAAGGCGATACTTTCTCGGCATCGACCTTGTAGTTGGCGGCAATATACTTCTTGATCGCTCTCAATGACGAACCGCCCCTTTCTTTCAATCCCTTAATTGCGTTTGTTACCATTTCGGCCGTCGGTGGATGCGTAGCTTTGGCTTTGGGATTTTTTCTTTTAACGGTTTTTTCCTTTTTTGATGAAGCCGATGCCGCCGCCGCCGCCGCCGACGACGGTGCGGGCGGTACAGACGAGGGCCCGGAACCGCCTCCGCTTGTGCCCGACAGATTAGATGGAGATGTAGCCTGACCGGCGATTTCCGCGTCTGCCATTTTGCCGCGCGCTCGCGCGTGTTATCGTCAAATGTTAATGTAACGAAGAACTCACTACTATCGCGTTTCGCTAAAGAACAGAATCGTATTGCTGCTCGTCCTTCGTCGTCTGTTGCGTCTTACTAAATATGCCCACTCGCTCCACCAAAAAGTTGCATAGTAAGTAAAACGGGCGAACGGCGGACTGAGCGTCTGACTGTCGACACTGCTCCTGATTCCGGCTTCGCCGGGACCTTTAACGAGCTCGGAACAAAGTTTTTATTTTGTATTTTTCATTAGTAAATGCCATTCACCGGATTGCAATATTTAACTTGATTCGTTGTCAATACCTTGAAGCTACCGGAGGCATTTGGTTCATGTCGATCCTTCGACAAGGTTCAATTTAAAAAAATCACAACTAACCGACGATCTCGACGTTTCAAGAAAAACATTCTAATTAGTTCGATTATTTCAGTTAAGTAAACCAGATATTACAGATTGTCCAGGCGATACAAATACCTCAGATATATCACCGATCGGTGGAGTATTCGGATTTCGAGATATATAAACGACTTTGCCGAAAAAATGTTTTTCCCGATGACCTGTCACCGTTCTATTCTCCCTTTGAAAGGTAAACGAGTCTCGTTCTTATACACCGCCTAGTTAACTATCGTACCGCTAAAATAAAAAATAGAGCACGTAAATTATGGAACGAACAAATGGCATGTCTGTAATCGGAACGGTTGGGAAAAATTAACGGGAATATCCTCCCTCATCTCGAGGGCGATTGTCTTTTTTTTTTAAGTATTTCTTTAAACATGGCGACGGCGTTTCTACCTACCTAAATAACCACCGCAAGAATTATATGATTTGATCATTTCGAATAAATGATTTAATACTAAAAAGAGACTTACGCTATTATCATCCACGTTAGCACTGCGTTGGTTTCTTTTAAGGCTTTCCCGAAATTTAACGAAGGGAATTCATAGCACCTCTTTTATCTACAATGTGTCCGTCGTCGGTCTGTCTCCCTCTTTCTGCCTAATTTAATATTTAAGAAAGTTTTATAGATAGTCGTCGTGGTGTAATTAACGATGGAAATTCCACCTACTGTGTCGACAATTAGTCACTTTTTTAAGTATGTTTTTTTGCCGCCGCCGCCGCCGCCGCAGTTCTGAAAAGAGCCGTTTATTTATTGTGTCTTGAGTTCCTTTATTTTTTTTTTTTTTTGTAAAACATCAGGTAATTTAACCGCCGAAGCAGTACGCCCTTGACGTTTCAAGGCATACACAACGTCGTCCGTGGCGATGACGGTTATTCAATTGGCGTGTTCTGTTTAAGTTACGGCATCTCTGATACCGTATTCTCATTAACGTTAGCTGTACGCTCGTTTCATTTAAGGCATTTCCGAAAATTAACGATGAGAATTCATCCACAATGTGTCCAATGTATTTTATATAGACATTCACTATAACATTAACGATGAAAATTCCATCCGCTTTATCGAGACAATATTTTTTATCCTTTATTTGGGTTTTTCGCCACTATCTAAAACTCAAAAAATATCAAAAATATCTGTTCTTATTTAATATATGAACACGCCACAATCATTTCGACATTACTTATCGAGACAATGTCTCCCTTTTCTATGTGAGTGTGGATTTTGAAAAGAACCTTTCTTTATGCCCGGAGTTCTTTTTTTTATAATATCGCAAATCGTCAGTAAATCTAACCGCCAAAATAGTGTAGAGAGTACGCCCCTGACATACATTCAAGGCATACACAACCATGGCGATGACGGTTTTTCTCTTGACGTGTTAGGAATTCAGTTACTGCATCTCTGATACCTTATTCTCATCCACGTTACTTCAATTTGTTTTGCGCTCGTTAAATTGAATGCTTCCCCGAAAATTAGGGATGGAAATTCATCCCCACCTGCTTTATCCACAATGTGTCCGTCTCCCCCCTTTTTCTATCTTATTTTATATGTGAGAAAATTTTCTAGATAATCGTATAAATAATGATGAAAATTTCACCTATGTTGTCGACAATGTATCCCTTTTTTTATGTAAGTATTTTTTTTTTGTGGTTCTGAAAAGAACCGGTTTTTTGTGTCTGTCTAGAATTCGTTTTTTTGTTTGTTTTCTTTTAATATTGCAAAACATCGGGTAATTTAACCGCCAAAACCGTAGAGAGTACGCCCTTGACGTTTCAAGGCATACACGACGTCCATAGCGGTGACAGTTTTCCTCTTGGCGTGTTCCGTATAAGTTACGGCATCTCTGATTACGTTTTCGAGGAATACTTTCAAGACACCTCTGGTTTCTTCGTAAATCAAACCGGATATGCGCTTGACGCCACCACGTCGGGCCAATCTTCGAATTGCAGGTTTGGTGATGCCTTGAATATTATCACGAAGCACTTTACGATGCCTTTTAGCGCCTCCTTTTCCCAACCCCTTTCCGCCTTTGCCTCTTCCGGTCATTTTTTTTTTTTTTAATTTTATATAATTATTTTAAATTCAAATCGACGATCGATTGGTCAATTCTTATAAATGAAACGTCCTCGTTTTGGATTGACGGAACACGACTGTCGGCATACATGACACATATGC
Source organism: Cosmopolites sordidus (assembly GCA_031761425.1). Lineage (NCBI taxonomy): Eukaryota > Metazoa > Arthropoda > Insecta > Coleoptera > Curculionidae > Cosmopolites > Cosmopolites sordidus. The sequence continues at coordinate 5,503 of JARFXV010002452.1, forward strand.
TACTTTTGTCAGATTTCGGGAACGTCCCGCCCATTGCTCTCGACCCGACCAATAGCTAGTTGCCGGACCACTAGCGAGTCGCCTGAGAGAATAAAACACCAATTTTGGTATGCGTCGATCATCATTCTGTAATTGTCGTTCGATAAGTGCTCATCGTTGTCGACTCCTATCCGTAATTTAACCTTAGTGTTCTTGTACCTTTGACTGTACTTGTAATATTCGGTAAAGAGAGAGATGGCCCGTACGAAGCAAACCGCACGCAAATCGACCGGTGGCAAAGCTCCTAGGAAACAATTGGCGACCAAGGCGGCAAGAAAGAGTGCCCCCGCAACCGGCGGGGTGAAGAAACCTCACCGTTACAGGCCAGGTACCGTCGCCCTGCGAGAAATCCGTCGTTACCAGAAGAGCACCGAACTGTTGATCAGAAAATTACCCTTTCAACGTTTGGTACGTGAAATCGCACAAGATTTCAAAACGGATTTACGTTTCCAGAGTTCCGCAGTCATGGCTTTACAAGAAGCCAGCGAGGCCTATCTGGTCGGTCTTTTCGAAGATACAAATCTGTGTGCCATTCATGCCAAACGTGTCACCATCATGCCCAAAGACATCCAGCTGGCTAGGCGTATTCGAGGCGAACGTGCCTAAATATAATTAATGTAAATGTATATGTGTGCGTATATATCATAAAAGTATAACAAAAAACCGGTTCTTTTCAGAACCAACAATATGAGTATGTATAAATAAGAAAGGGAAAACAAACATCGTGCAAGAAAACCCGTTGTTTCGACTCGTTATACGAAACGATGCTTAAAGCAAAAGCGAAACATAAGCTTGGAGGTTTTTTTTTTCATTTCATTTTTGATTCGAAATAATTATCAAGTTGCTCTTTTTCTTATTTCAGAATTATACGCTAATTTTACGTTGACATTGTTTTTTTTTTGTTTTTTTTTTCCTCGCTCGAAACAATTATCACGCCATTTTTTCCCTCGTTAGTGATACTTATAATAGAGAAAATAAGTAAATTTCACCATATTCTATAATATGGTGAAGGCGAGCGTTTGCCCCCTACGGTCCACGCCTCCTTAAAAGAAAATGTAAGGGGGGTTGCATTCAGGAATAGAGGGGATCTCAATGTGTTCTAAAATAGGGGGATCGCAACGCATAAAGGGTGTAGCAACATATTTTACTTAACTTTTTGGCCAATTAGTGGATCGCGACAACGTATTTATCGCGCCGGTTTTTCTCTCGCTAGTGATACATATACTATTGAAAATAAGTAATTTTCGCCATATTATAGGGTCCAATGCCTCTTCAAGACTAAAATATATAGGGGGTCTCAAAGTGTTCAAAAAATAAGAGGGTCGCAACGTTTTCTTACTTACGACGACGACGATTCTAAAACGATTGGGAACCGAAGACCTAAAGGATAAGTTAGATGTATTATTTGCTCGGAGTCGATTACAGACCGTTTATTTTTCGTTCTTTTTTTTATTATCTTTAACATTTGTGGCTCTGAAAAGAGCCGTTTTTTTTTTTTCGTCTTCCGTTCGAAATAATTGTGACGCCAGTCTTACTTTTGTTTCATTCACGTATTTACTTTGAACTGGTGTATTTGGTGACGGCTTTGGTACCTTCGCTAACGGCGTGTTTGGCTAATTCCCCAGGCAGAAGTAATCTGACTGCCGTTTGAATTTCTCTACTTGTTATTGTGGACCTTTTGTTGTAGTGAGCCAAACGGGAAGCTTCAGCAGCTATCCTTTCGAAAATGTCATTAACGAAAGAATTCATGATCGACATGGCCTTGCTGGAAATTCCAGTATCCGGATGGACTTGTTTCAACACTTTGTAAATATAAATGGCGTAACTTTCCTTCCTCCTGCGCTTCTTCTTTTTATCGGTTTTCGAGATGTTCTTTTGAGCCTTTCCGGCTTTCTTGGCCGCCTTACCGCTGGTTTTAGGTGGCATTGTTGTTGGACAAACTGAACGATTTTACGTACGTATGGCAGAAGTTCGTATCGTAAACTGATTCTCGAACGGGCAACCTCGTCCGTTTTGTGACGGATCGTACGGGTTCGTTTAGCTCCGCCCATACAACTAACCGTCTGGTTCGTCCGTTGAGTATATAATGGGGTATGCCGATTAATACAGTATCCATCCATCCCAGTTCAGTCCGAGTCATCGAAGAGACAACATCTCTAAGATAATCGCTCTGCATTTTCTACCTGTCGTTTGTACAGTGTTCGCACGGTCGAACGAAAACCGCCTACCTACCGAGACATCGCCGCAGAGTCTAGACGGTCCGACGCCGCCGGCACCGATGCTGTGGGGACCCGTTTCCACAGTCAGGTAGCCGACAAGCCAAAGACTGCCGACAACAGCTGCCATGTCGACACAGCCAGACGCCACCATGGCGAGACATCCCGTCGCCGAACCCTCCGCGGATAACGTAGAAGCTACGATTACCGCCGAAGAAGCCAAACAACTGAAGAACGAATTAATGGAAAAAATTGACATGATCAAGAGCCTGACCGAAAGAGTCTCCTTTCTGGAAGAATTTATAATGAAGATCCAAAACAAACCCGCTGAGGACACCAGCCGCAGCCGGTCCACCTCAAGCCAAGCCCCGCAAACGGAAAGCCGCAGCCGCAGCAATTCAGCAGCCTCGTCCGCAGCGATGGATTGCTCGCTCTCGCCCTTAGATAAAAGTGCCGACGACATTGGTTTCACCACTGTCAGGCACAGATCCTCGAAGAAGAGGAAAACAAGCCAACCATCGCCGGCCAACAATCCACCGACGAAAAAACCTTCAGCAGCAGGTGCCAGTGGAAACACCTACGCGCCATCCCCGTCCGATACCGACGCGCCGCGTACTAGTGCCGCATCCGCGTCTAAAAACGATTCCGACCCCGCGCCGTCAACCAGTGCCGCGAGTGAAGTGTCAGTGAATAATTCCGCGCCCGCGAAGAGAAACAATCCCGGCCCCGAGCAATTCGCTCGTCCAGCCGTGCCTCCCGCGTCCGTATCCGCCGACCAGCCAAACGGCGGCAGGAGATTCAAGTCGAGACCAATCGTCCTGCGGAGCAAGACCGTCTATTCTGAAGCCTCCAGTTTACTGGCAAGAGACGGTGTGAAATTTCACACCACAAATAAGCCCGAGGGGGCAGCATTCCACCCCGAGGCAGAAGTCGACTACAGGAAAATAACCAAACTATTCGATGCCAAGAACTACCCTTATCACACCTTCTGCGCGCCAGAAGAAAGAGGCCTCCGAGTTTTACTCCGCGGCCTAGTCGAAACCATCGGAAACGATGAAATCCGCGCCGAGCTGGCGAAACTAAATTTCACCCCCATCCACGTCGAAAGATGGACAAGACCAGCCAAGGACAGGAGAAAGAAACCTATCCCCATAGCAATCGTACAGGTTGTCGTGCCCAGAGAGCAGCACGAAATCTTCAATATTACAAGATTCATGAGGCAATCAATCAGGGTTGAAGCCCAGAAATCCAATGGAAAACCCGTGCAGTGCTTTAACTGCCAACTGTACGGGCACACAGCGAAACAATGCCACGCACCATCCATCTGCGTGAAGTGTGCCGGTCAGCACAACACAAAAGATTGCCAAAAGAGCAAGAAAACTCCAGCAAAATGCAGTAACTGCCAGGGGGCACACACTGCTAACTATTCCGGGTGTCCACGTCGCCCGACCAAAGGCCAAAAAACCACACCAGAGGCCAACCAACAACAACCACCGCCGCCAAAGAAGACCCCCGTAAAGATCCCCCCACCGACTCACGTATGGGGAACACAGAAGATGAACTCGGCTCCCCCGGCAGTCGACCTCAACTCAATCCAACAAATGTTCAAGCAGCTGCTTGAACAACAACACAAGCAGATGAGTGACATGATGACTCATTTCCTCCATGCACTGCAACCCAGCAATGGCCACTAGACCCAGGACGCTGAAGATAATCTCATGGAACGCTAGTTCAGTGCGCGACAAGAAGGAGGATCTTGCCGACACACTGACGTCCTACAACATCGACGTCGCCCTCCTTCAGGAGACGTTCCTAAAAGCCTCCTCTAGATTCAGCATCCCCAACTACACCATCTATCGGAACGATAGAAAAACCGGCCCAGGCGGCGGCACTGCGATCCTGATAAAGAGCAGCATCCGCCACCATGAATTGCTCCCTCCGGCCATGGTCAGTCTGGAAATCACCCAAATCGCCATTGAGCTCGAAGACCAAAGCAACCTGATTCTCGCTTCAGTCTACCAGCGAAATCAGGACACCATCGCTCCAGCCGACTACGAAAAGTTGGCGCAGGGAACCTCCGCCAAAATCATCGGCGGAGACTTCAATGCACACCACGAAGATTGGGGCTGCCAGTCCACAAACACTCGTGGACGCGAACTCAAAAACATCTGCGACACCTGGGGATTCAACATCGATTATCCAGACGAACCAACACACTACGCCGCCGGAGTTCCTCAGCACACCGGATCCGTCATCGACTTCTTTCTGGTGAAAGACTCCAGAAGAGCCACAGCTACGAGAGTTATCCACGAGCTGGACTCCGACCACCTGCCAGTCCTGCTAGAGATGGGTGACAACCACCTGCTGGACGCCCCCTTCAGGCCCCCAATTAAAATCACGGATTGGGCAAAATATAATAATCTTCTTCATCTTACAGATCCCATACCGACGATCAACGACCCCAGGCAACTCGAGCTTGCAGTCAGCAAGCTGTCCAAGGACATTCAGCAGGCCTACAACAGCGCTTCGGAGCCACGGCCAGCCAACCAGTCCAGGCTAACCACAGACCTCCCGCTGGATCTGAAAAACCTTCTCCGAGCGAGAAATCGCCTGTTGAGAAGGGCCAGATCCACCCTCGATCCCGAGGATAAAAGGCGGGCAAACCAGGCGACCAGAGAAGCCAGGCAAGCGATGAAGTCTTTCAGAGAAGTAAAGTGGGGTAACCTGCTCTCCTCTCTGGACTCATCGAACTCCAGGCAGATCTGGCGTCTGGCGAGGTCTTTGGCGGGAAAATCCAGGAGGATTATTCCACCGCTAAAATCGGATGCAGATGGCGCTGTCGCCGTCTCCGATGTGGACAAAGCCGAACTTCTGGCTGAGTCCTTCAAGCTTCAGATGACCTGTCAACGTCATCCCGAAGCAGATCCAAATTTCGATGCGGAGGTCAGCAGGGTTTCGGCCCAGCTACCTATCTTCCCGCAAATCTCCTTCCTGCAAAATCATCTCGCTTCCCCCCGTTCAATCACAGCAATAATCAAAAGCTTCGCCCCCAGAAAAACCCCCGGCTTTGACGGTATCACGGCCAGGCAACTTCAGAAACTTCCGAGCAAGCAGATCGCGGAGATCACAAACATCGTGAACTCCATTCTGCGCCTCCAACATTATCCAAGCTCATGGAAGCACGCCATTCTTGCCGTGATACCCAAAAAATGCAACAGTCCGAGCCCGGCCGACTACAGGCCGATCAGTCTCCTCAGCGCTCTCTCCAAAATCGCTGAAAAAACCATCCTCGAAGCCCTCAACAGCTTCACCGACTCCAAAAAGATCATTCCAGATGAACAATTCGGGTTCAGGAAAGGTCTTTCATCCATTCACCAAGCGGCCAGGTTGGCCAGCAAAGTCCATTCAGCTCTCGAGAAAAAATGGCATCTCGGAGCAGTTCTTCTCGACCTGTCCAAAGCCTTCGACAAAGTCTGGCATGATGGTCTCATCTACAAAACCATCTCTCTCGGATTTCCCCGAGATCTGACCTTGTTAATCCGTTCATTCCTGGAAGACAGAACCTTCCAAGTTCGAATAAACTCTTCCGTCTCCACGAGAAAACAAATAAAAGCGGGCGTCCCGCAAGGTTCCCCCCTGGCACCGGCCTTGTTCAATATCTACTTGGCCGGTATTCCACGCTCACAAGATGTGAAATCCGCATTCTTCGCGGACGACACAGCTTACTTTGTAGCGTCTCCTCAGACTTCTGTGATTCACAACAAACTCCAGAAGCAACTTAATGCAGCTATCCACTGGCTCAAATTCTGGCGCCTGCAAGTCAATCCGAAAAAGACTCAGGCGATCATCTTCACTAATAAACGCTTCATCAGAGAATACAGGCTACTGGTGGACAAAGTTCCGATTCCATGGTTGCAAAAAGCAACCTACTTAGGTCTTCATTTCGACCGACATCTCTCTTGGTCCAGTCAAATCCAGCAAGCCATCTGCAAGGGTTGCGGCATCATCAAAATGCTGTACCCGCTCTCATGCAGAACGAGCAACCTCGCTCCAAAAATCAAAGTCATGATCTACAAAATCCTTGTCAGATCAGTAGTTCTGTACGGCTTCCATACGTACTACCGGTTTCTTGGTCCAACTCTGATCAAGAAACTTCAAATCTTCCAAAATAAATCCTTGCGTGTGGCCCTAGACGCACCTTGGTACGTTAGAAATAACCAAATCCATCGGGAGGCCTGCGTGCCACCGATCTCTCAATTCCATCAAACCACACTCGCCAAGCTGAAGCTCACAGCCTCGCGAGGTAGCAATCCACTGCTACGCGAATTATCGGACCTCCTGCCCTAGCCACAGGGCAATACTCCGATATCATAGTCCCCAATCTCCGGCATCAAGACCCGGTTAACGAAGTTTTCTCGTTTTCCGACTTGTGTAAGTCTCAGCCTCCGCTACCGCCGTCGCACAATCTAGCGTTTCTGTCTGTGCCGGCCCGGCGACTGCACCTATGCGCAGCGTCGGCCCGGCAACGGCAGAAATTAGCACCGCAACGCCGATGACTTCATCGGTTTTCCAAATTAACCTCCTGAAGTTCGCCTGGACTTCATTGAAAAACCACTTCATGAACAGTCGGACCTCCGTCCTTCGGGACCAAACATTCCGACATTTCCTGGGTCAACTAGAGACCCTCAAAATAATTAGAAACCCATTCTGGGTCAATCTCATGCTATATAAGTAAGGGCCGAAAAGGCTAACTTAAAAACCAGGCTAATAAAATAGAAATAGAAAATAGAATAATACAGTATCTCATATGACTCTGCGACGTTCGTGTCGTACGAATCTGAACGGTTATAGTTAAAAAAACAAAATAAAATAACCAAACATGTCCGGACGTGGAAAAGGTGGCAAAGTTAAAGGGAAAGCAAAGTCTCGCTCGAATCGTGCCGGATTGCAGTTTCCTGTCGGTCGTATTCACAGATTGTTGAGAAAAGGAAATTACGCGGAACGTGTCGGTGCCGGAGCACCGGTATATTTGGCCGCGGTGATGGAATATCTAGCCGCCGAAGTATTGGAATTGGCGGGAAATGCCGCCAGAGATAACAAAAAGACGAGGATTATACCACGACATTTACAATTAGCCATTCGAAATGACGAAGAATTGAACAAACTATTGTCCGGCGTGACCATCGCACAAGGGGGTGTTTTGCCTAACATTCAGGCCGTGCTATTGCCAAAGAAGACCGACAGTAAAACGAAATAAAATATTAAAACGGATTGCTGCATCCCTGCACGATGGATCTTTACCTGATTCGAAATATCGGTCCTTTTCAGGACCAACAAAACATCTTTGGAATGAAAAAAAAAATACTATCGATACGTATTCCTTATACAGTTGCATGATCTATAGATATACTTTAAGTATGTACATCAATTAAAGTTAAATGAAATGCCTGACAGGCATAAGACAATAGCATTATCAATAAAAAAAATACCTCATGATCTCCTTAGCGTTTTATCGATATGAATCGAGAATTACGTGACTGGGAAACGTTAAAAACACCTGAGAAACGCAAAAAAAAACCGCTACAAATGGAGGGACTTAAATCGGCATAAAATCCTCGCGGGCATCGTTCGGTGGTAACCTTTTCAAATAGTTAGTAGTATCGATTTAATATTACCTTTCGGATATATATATATATATATATATATATATATATATATATATATATATATATATATATATATATATATATATATATATATATATATATATATATATATATATATATTATATGTATATATAGATATATATATATATATATATATATATATATATATATATATATATATATATATATATATATATATATATATATATATATATATATATATCAGTATCATGACTTAAGGGATGTTTATTCTTAATTTTTTTTCAGTGACATTAAATGTTGTGGTTCTAAAAAGAACCGATTTTTGAAAACCGTAAAGCTTTTGTAAACGTGCAGGTTTTCTACGTCTTCTCCGGATGATGATGATGATGATGATGGAGGTGGTTAATACGAGACGGTCGTTGTAGTCAACAATCTGTGTTGTGCACATTCGATTTCTTCATACCTCTTGATCGAGATTATGATGAAACCACAAAGGAGAGAACCGTTTACTTCTTCTTTTTTGGGGAAGCTGCTTTCTTCGCTTTGCCTCCGGTTGCGGCTGGAGACTTGGCACTTTTCGGTTTGGGAGCCTTAGGTTTCTTGGTAGGGCCAGCTTTGTTTGATTTCTTCGCTTTCGACGGTGATTTTGCCTTCGATGGCACCGTGGCGGCGGCGGCGGCGGCGGCGCCAACTGTTATCGCCGAAGATCCCGAACTAGCCGATTTTCCCATTTTCTTTTCGACGGCCTTCTTCACCGATACCTTCTTCTCGGCGGCGGCAACTTTCTTTGGTTTCCCGGTGGCCTTTTTGACTGTCTTTTTTTTTTCTGCCGTCGTCGTCGTCGTCGTCGTTCTCTTCGCCGGACTCTTTTTACCGCCTGCTTTGGTTGCTGCCGTAGTGTTTCTTTTCCTTTGACCACCACCACCACTAACGGAGGATGATGAAACAACACTTGCCGCCGATTGTTTCGTTTGAACCGACGAACTAGACGACGCCGCTGCTGCCAATTTAAACGAACCGGACGCCCCCTTTCCTTTAGTCTGAACCAAGGTGCCTGATACGACCGCCGATTTTAAATATTTCTTAATGAAAGGCGATACTTTCTCGGCATCGACCTTATAGTTGGCGGCGATATACTTCTTGATCGCTCTCAACGACGAACCTCCCCTTTCTTTCAGACCCTTAATGGCGTTGGTTACCATTTCGGCGGTGGGTGGATGCGTAGCTTTGGCTTTGGGATTTTTTCTTTTTGCAGTTTTTTCTTTTTTCGATGAAATCGTCGCCGATGCCGCCGTTGTTGCTGCTGTAGGTGCAGATGAAGCCCCTGAACCACCGCTACCCGTTCCTAACTGATTAGATGGAGACGTGGCTTGACCGCCGACTTCTGCATCTGCCATTTCTCGTTGTCGTCGTCGTCGTCGTCGTCAAAGATTGATAAAATATAACAGACAAATCTTTAGTCTCACGATGAAGTGCGGTACCGTAACGATGCTCGCGCGACAATTACGTTTTACTAAATGATTTTTTTGTACCTACAGATGGCCTATCTTACCCGAAGGGGCGAACGGAGGACTGAACGTCTACGCGTAGACACTGCTCCGTTTTCCGGCTTAGCCGAGACCTTTAACGAGGTTGGAACATTTTTTTAATTTTGTATTTTTCGTTAATAAATGCCATATTCCAGATTACAAAATTCATTCAGACTCGTTGTCATTACCTTCAGGATACAGCAGCTGTTCGGTTCGTGTCGATCTGTCGACAAGATCAAATTAAAAGATCCACGACAAACCTACGATTTCGACATTTCAAGAGAAACATTTTATGTGCTTCGATTATTTCGGATAAATATGGGATAAATAAGATATAGCCCCGTCGATGCCAATACCTCCAATATATCACCGGTCGATTAAGTACACGGATTCGTAGAGCAATAGATAACCTTACTGGAAAAAAAAAACTATTTTCGGCGACCTGCCATCGATCTTCTCTCCCATCGAAGGGAATCTAGTCTCGTTCTTATCCTTCGTCTTGGCCACCACCTTGCTAACTATCGTACCGTTATAATACATTTCAATATGTTTATTATTGGCGGATAAGATAGGATCAATTATCAAACGTACTGGAGATCGAACGCACATTTAAAAGAAAGACATATCCGTAATCGCAACGATTGGAGAAGTTAGGCTAGAAAGTTCTCTCGATGGCGATTCTTGGGCGAAAACGGCGTCCGTACTTATCAGTAGCTACATGAATTATTCGATCCGATCATTTCGATTAAATACGTAAAAATAAACGTATGTGAACCAAGTCCAGTCGTATTCTCACCGATGTCACCTCAATTAATTTTAAGCACGTTTATTGTAACGACTCTCCACCGATTAACGGGAGATATTCCACCTTGGTTGTCCATAATCTCCATGTCTGTCTATGTTATTTATTTTTTTTTTTTTTAATTGTCGTTTTATGGACTCTCGGGCAATTAACGAAGTGAATTCCACTTTCGTTATCGACAATGTTCTCTCTCTATTTTTTTTTATAATTTAGAATGTTATTTTGTGGTCCTGAAAAGAACCGTTTTTTTTTTGTGTCTGGATTTCGTTTTTTAGATATTTTAAAACGTCAAATAATTTATCTGCAACTTAACCGCCGAAACCGTAGAGAGTACGTCCTTGACGTTTCAAGGCATACACCACATCCATGGCGGTGACCGTTTTCCTCTTGGCGTGTTCCGTATATGTTACGGCATCCCTGATAACGTTCTCGAGGAACACTTTCAATACACCTCTGGTTTCTTCGTATATCAAACCCGATATACGTTTGACGCCACCACGTCGGGCTAATCTTCGAATGGCGGGTTTGGTGATGCCTTGAATATTATCACGTAGCACTTTACGATGACGTTTGGCGCCTCCTTTTCCCAAACCCTTTCCGCCTTTGCCTCTTCCGGTCATTTTTTTTTTTTTTCTCAAATACTTGTTAGTCAAACGGTCTTCGCGTCGAATCAACGAAACACATTTAATTTCTTAAACTTATATATGGGTTTCCGGGGAGGCCCCGCCCATCGTTCGTTACCGGGCCAATGGCCTGCAACGTAGGAGAGGGTATAACAAATTCGAGAGATTTTTTTTAATTGTCATTCGGCTGGGGCGTGTCGTTGTCGACCTCTGTGATTTAACCGTTGTGTTCTTATACGTCCGTCTGTAATTGTAATAGTCGATCATTGATAGTTCAGTCCAGGCAGCCGTTGAGATCGGACGTAGTTCGATCGCTCCCGCGCTCCTCTTCCGTCGAAGTAAACGTTTAGTGTTCGTTAGTAGTCGCGACCGCGGACTTGTCCACGTCGACGCGATGGACACCGACATCCTAAACATCAAAGATCAAGACCTTATGCGACTATCGAAACGACAGCTCGCTGAAGCCTGCAGCGACCTTCGGGGTCGCCTCGTTCGATGCGAAAGCCACCGCCAGACAGCAATGAGCATATTAGACGAGGCTAATGCTGAAAAGGAGATGCTAAAGAAGAGCGTCCATTCACTCGAGACCCAGATCAAAAATCTCCAGCAAAGAGAAAACCCGAAAACTGAATCAACACCTCCACCTCCCGAAGACGAGGCCGAGTCGGCCTCCGAAGAAGACAACCACGACCCAGGTTCCGAACCTGAAGAACCCCAGCAGGTCTCCGCCAGAGCCAGAAGGCGGAGACGCAAGAAAAATAGACAGCTCGCTGGAGAAGACACCGTTCCAGACGCTTCAACCGAAAACCCGGACTCCAGTCACCTGGGGACCGTCACCAGCCAAGACCCGCCGATCACGCCAGTCGACCCCGCACCCAGTGCGGCACCAGCACCGGCCACTGACACCGCTACAAAGCCGACACCGATCATCCTTCGGGACATATCGGCCTTCCTCGAGGTGGCCCGCCACCTCGAAAAAAGCAACGTGGCCATAGGGCCAGCCAAAACAATCCCGGACGGGGTGCTGCTAACCCCCCGTTCTGACGAAGACAGAAATGCAATTCTCCAGCATTTCACAGAAAAAGGCTACCGCTTCCAGGCCTTTCAAAACAAACCCAAGTTCCTGCACGTCCTCTTGAGAGGAATAGCGGAATCAATCCCGATCGAAGAAATCAGACTCGAGCTGACAAGCATGGGTTTCCACCCGATAAGAATCATAAGGTGGCAAACCAGCCAGATGATGCCGATCGCGATAGTTCAAGTCACGGTCCCATCAGACGAATCCAACATCTTGGAAACAAGCCGTTTTCAACAACAATCCATCCAAGTAGTGGTACAAAGAAGAAAATCCAGAACACGACAGTGTTTTAATTGCCACAAATACGGACATATCTCATCCCAATGTGAAACAACATCAGTTTGTGTAAAGTGCGCGGGTTTTCACCGTAGCAGTGAGTGCAAGCTGGACCCCAACCAACCGCCGAAATGCTGCAACTGTGGGGAATCGCACACGGCGAACTACTACAGATGCAGCGAAAACCCCAACCGGAAACCAGCCTCGAAGACGTCGTCTCCGAAGCGGATTCCACCAGCACCTGCAGAGCCGACCTCCATTATGGCCGGATTTACAGCCCAAATGCAGCAAGTGATGTGCCTCCTCCAGACACAGATCAACACACTACTCAAACTACAGCAAATACCTTCTGGATTACAAACGCAAAGCAGCCAAGACGACGCGACCTCCGCCATCCAGGCCCAGGTCCCGACTGTCTAGCCCCTCCTTCGCGCTGGTAATACAGTGCACATACTTACCGGCCAACCTAGGCCCGCCCCCATCTTCATATTAACCTCCAAAGTCGACCAAGACTTTCTTTCATTAATCCACCTGCAGAATCTACTGGCAACAAGTCAGTAATTTCATGGGTCAACTAGAGGCCCCCAAAACCATCAGTACCCTTACAGGGTTTAATTCAGTTTATATGAGTAAGGGCCGAAAGGCTAGCTCACAAACCAAGCTGACAAAATAGAAATAGAAAATTGTAATAGTCCGAGAAGAGATGGCCCGTACGAAGCAAACCGCACGCAAATCGACCGGTGGCAAAGCTCCTAGGAAACAATTGGCGACCAAGGCGGCAAGAAAGAGTGCCCCCGCAACCGGCGGGGTGAAGAAACCTCACCGTTACAGGCCAGGTACCGTCGCCCTGCGAGAAATCCGTCGTTACCAGAAGAGCACCGAACTGTTGATCAGAAAATTACCCTTCCAACGTTTGGTACGTGAGATCGCACAAGATTTCAAAACGGATTTACGCTTCCAGAGTTCTGCAGTCATGGCTTTACAAGAAGCTAGCGAAGCCTATCTGGTCGGTCTTTTCGAAGATACAAATCTGTGTGCCATTCATGCCAAACGTGTCACCATCATGCCCAAAGACATCCAGCTGGCCAGGCGTATTCGAGGCGAACGTGCCTAAAATATATTTTATATAAATCCGTACATATATATATATATATATATATATATATATATATATATATATATATATATATATATATATATATATATATATATATATATATATGCGTATTTTATATATAGCAAAAAACCGGTTCTTTTCAGAACCAACAAAATGAGTATGTACAAATAATAAAGGGAAAATACATCGTGCATGAATGCCCGTTGTTTCGATTCGTTATACCAAACGATGCGTAAACCAATGGCGAAACATTTAAGCTTGGAGTATTTTTTTTTTTTTTCATTCCAAATAATAATCACGTCAGTCTTTTACCTTAATACATGTTTTTTCTCGCTCGAAATAACTATTGCGCCAGTGTTTCTCTCGTTAGTAATACTTATAATAAAGGGTAGAAGTAAATTTCACCATTTTCTCTAATATGGCGAAGGCGAACGTTTGTACCCTAAGGTCGGTCCAAGCCTCCTTAAAAGAAAATGTAGGTAGGGGGATTGCATTCAGCAATAGAGGGGTCTCAATGTGATCGAAAAATATGGCGGTCGAACACATAATGGAGGTAGCGACGGTTTTTTTTTTTTTTTTTTTTTTAACTTTTGGGTATTATAGAGGGTCGCGACACTGAAAATGATTGAGAAACGATGACCTCTTTAAGTCATGTTAGATTTATTATTTGCTCGGAGTCGGTTACAGATCTATATATATATATATATATTTTTTTTTTTTTTACGTTCATTTGTGGCTCTGAAAAGAGCCGTTTTTGTTTCTTTCATTCGAAATAATTTTCACGTATTTACTTGGAACTGGTGTATTTGGTGACGGCTTTGGTACCTTCACTAACGGCGTGTTTGGCTAATTCTCCAGGTAAAAGTAATCTGACCGCCGTTTGAATTTCTCTACTTGTTATTGTCGATCTCTTGTTATAGTGGGCCAAACGCGAAGCTTCGGCGGCAATCCTTTCGAAAATGTCATTAACGAAAGAATTCATGATCGACATGGCCTTGCTGGAAATTCCCGTATCCGGATGTACTTGTTTCAACACTTTGTAAATGTAAATGGCGTAACTCTCCTTCCTCCTACGCTTCTTCTTTTTATCAGTTTTTGAGATGTTTTTTTGTGCCTTTCCGGCTTTCTTGGCCGCTTTACCGCTGGTTTTTGGTGGCATTATTGACAAAC
>JARFXV010002452.1:25000-34100 GCA_031761425.1 Cosmopolites sordidus
GTCCCAGCGTGTACGCTCTTGGTGCGCCTCTTCTCGCGATGAGAACGAGACGCCCCGGGAATGCGAAGCGACAACTTTTAAGGGTTGATCGCCCATCTTCCCTAGATTCGTGCGAGACGAACTTTCACTTTCATTGCGCCTTTAGGTTTAGTGATTCCCAATGACTCGCGCACATGCTAGACTCCTTGGTCCGTGTTTCAAGACGGGTCCTGAAAGTACCCAAAGCTATAGCGTCGCAGATCGGTCTACGGTCAGATGACTAGGTCTGTTCGAGAACTTCGAGGCCAACAGTCACCAGAGGTCGGAACCGGCACCAGGTCCGATGGCCGACTACATCTGGCGCGCTTGCCCCGAGTCGAACGCTCCTCTCTCGTAAAAGGGGTAGCGACCCTAAACCTTTCGTATACCGTCGAGCGAGTCGATCGGGTTGAGACGACACGAGGGTCCGTAAATATGCGCGGCCGAAACCGTATTTACGGGCTCCACCCCGAGCCTTAGATCGACGCCCAACGGATCGCGACGTCCTACCAGGAGAAAAGTGCACGCGTTCGTCGCCGGATCGACGAACGACGAAAGGTGCGAGAGACACGTCCGAAAACGTCTCTCCCGTCACGCGATCGTCGGCCGCCGACGACGAGCCGCGAATGAATTTCTCCCTTCGACCTTTCGGGTTTCTCAGGTTTACCCCTAAACGGTTTCACGTACTCTTGAACTCTCTCTTCAAAGTGCTTTTCAACTTTCCCTCACGGTACTTGTTCGCTATCGGTCTCGTGGTCATATTTAGCCTTAGATGGAGTTTACCACCCACTTAGGGCTGCACTCTCAAGCAACCCGACTCTAAGGAGAGATCCTCCCGCCGTCAGCGATGGTCACTACGGGCCTGGCACCCTCTGTGGGCTGTGGCCCCGTTCAAGAAGGACTTGGACGCATCGCGTAACTTCGAGATGATGGACCCTCCCGAACACCACATTTCCCGGCACCCGGTGTCGGCCGCGGGATTCGGTGCTGGGCTCTTCCCTGTTCGCTCGCAGCTACTAGGGGAATCCTGGTTAGTTTCTTTTCCTCCGCTTAGTAATATGCTTAAATTCGGCGGGTAGTCTCACCTGCTCTGAGGTCGATAGATATATATATATATATATAAATATAATAATGGTAAATAAAGCTGCGCCCGCCGCGTGTATATAAGTAGTAGCCTCGACATCGTATAACAAACGATCAGACGTCGCATATCCTTTAATTAAAGAATATATATTATCGGACACGACGACCGAAAACGATGCGATGCGACACGCACGGCACACTTTCGCTTAATTCGCATGAAAACGGCGAATTAAGATCGTCCTTACGATTTAAGACGTCGCGCGCACCTGCCACGCGTTCGCGAAGGCGAATCGACGGCAACAGGCGCTCGCGTCACGACGTCCAACACGCTCCGTCGTCATTATCCGAATCAACGCGACAGACAGATGGTACATCGTCGTCGTCGTCGTCGTCATTTTCGGACAAAACCGAGCAGTCTTTAAATAAGGTACGACCCTCAGCCAGGAGTGGTCCGGGAATGGAATCCCAGGACCGCAATGTGCGTTCGAAGTGTCGATGTTCATGTGTCCTGCAGTTCACAAGTTGACGCGCAATTAGCTGCGTTCTTCATCGACCCACGAGCCAAGTGATCCACCGTTTAGGGTAATCTTTTTTATCGATTCATTTAACGAGAAGGAAACTATCGCCACGACGATGACGACGACCAAGGCGAACCTCGTCATCGCGGCGTGGCAGTAATGGTCCGACTCGTTTGTGATGCGAGAAATAAAATACTTCTCCGTATCGGTGACGTTCATTTTAAGAAATGTAAATGGCAAGATTCCGAAATTTTTAAACGAAACGTTGAAATATTATCCACCGTCGACATCGTTGTCGTCGTCGTCGTCGACAAACGAACGGTGTTTTATATTACGTTTCTCTCGTCACGGTAACGGTCGTCGTCGTCGTCGTCGTCAGTCGACAGCGTCGACGACAAAAACCGCAACGAATGTTTAAAAATCATAACGGAATCGATTATGATGAAGATATGGTTAATGGTCCATATCATACACATCACACAGAAACGACCACGACAACCACAACGACGTTACAGACAGATCACGTGTGCGTGCGTGTGCGTTAAATGTGAAAACTTAAAGATCGTACGGGCGCATATCGTTTAAATACCGTCGGGAAGGAAAATCCACGAGGATTTTTTATCCCTTAGATTTTTCGTACTCTGGCTGACTCGCTCACTCACTCACTCACTCACTCACTTTCCAGATAGATAGTGAGTGGGCGAGTGAGCGAGCGAGCTAGCTAGCTAGCTAGCGTAGAAACATAAATCTAGGTACCCGATACAAATTCTTTTTTCCGTTTTCGTCTTGCACGCACCAACGAGCGATACGAGCTGCTGTCGTTCGTCGAGGATCGTCAAAGTTGTCGTTCCCTTGTGTCTCTTAATAAAATAAAAGATAGTTCGAATTATTCGAGAGAATAATTACAGACGTGTTCTTAATCGCGCGTCAGATGACGGCAATCGATCACTGTAATGATCCTTCCGCAGGTTCACCTACGGAAACCTTGTTACGACTTTTACTTCCTCTAAATGATCAAGTTTGGTCATCTTTTCTTACACATCGACGACACCGAAGCGCCATCGCGTGTCGATCCGAAGACCTCACTAAATCATTCAATCGGTAGTAGCGACGGGCGGTGTGTACAAAGGGCAGGGACGTAATCAACGCGAGCTTATGACTCGCGCTTACTGGGAATTCCTCGTTCATGGGGAACAATTGCAAGCCCCAATCCCTAGCACGAAGGAGGTTCAGCGGGTTACCCGGGCCGCTCGGCCAGGGAAGACACGCTGATTCCTTCAGTGTAGCGCGCGTGCGGCCCAGAACATCTAAGGGCATCACAGACCTGTTATTGCTCAATCTCGTGCGGCTAGAAGCCGCCTGTCCCTCTAAGAAGAAATGTTTGTACGCCGACAGTAAAAACCGCGCGCGAACGGCGGAGCCCGTGAGGACCCCGCACGTACGGCGGGCCTTTGCGATGTCAAAAAGCGCCTAGTTAGCAGGCTAGAGTCTCGTTCGTTATCGGAATTAACCAGACAAATCGCTCCACCAACTAAGAACGGCCATGCACCACCACCCACCGAATCAAGAAAGAGCTCTCAATCTGTCAATCCTTCCGGTGTCCGGGCCTGGTGAGGTTTCCCGTGTTGAGTCAAATTAAGCCGCAGGCTCCACTCCTGGTGGTGCCCTTCCGTCAATTCCTTTAAGTTTCAGCTTTGCAACCATACTTCCCCCGGAACCCAAAAGCTTTGGTTTCCCGGAAGCTGCCCGTCGAGTCATCGGAGGAACGTCGACGGATCGCTAGCTGGCATCGTTTAAGGTTAGAACTAGGGCGGTATCTGATCGCCTTCGAACCTCTAACTTTCGTTCTTGATCAATGAAAGCGTTTTTGGCAAATGCTTTCGCTTCCGTTCGTCTTGCGACGATCCAAGAATTTCACCTCTAACGTCGCAATACGAATGCCCCCATCCGTTCCTATTAATCATTACCTCGGGGTTCCGAAAACCAACAAAATAGAACCGAGGTCCTATTCCATTATTCCATGCATACAGTATTCAGGCGAAATTTTAGCCTGCTTTAAGCACTCTAATTTGTTCAAAGTAAACGTGCCGGCCCACCTCGACACTCAGTGAAGAGCACCGCGGCAGGATTGATTTGGGCCGCCGTTAAACCGCCAACGAACGCACGCCGCGAGGCGCACGCCCGAACAGACGGCAACCGACTAAGCCCACCGGCAGGACGTCTCGCGAAACGCCAGTTAACACCGCGGACGATGAACCGGCGGCGCGAGACACAAATTCGACTACGAGCTTTTTAACCGCAACAACTTTAATATACGCTATTGGAGCTGGAATTACCGCGGCTGCTGGCACCAGACTGGCCCTCCAATTGATCCTCGTTAAAGGGTTTAGAGTGTACTCATTCCGATTACGGGGCCTCGGATGAGTCCCGTATCGTTATTTTTCGTCACTACCTCCCCGTGCCGGGAGTGGGTAATTTGCGCGCCTGCTGCCTTCCTTGGATGTGGTAGCCGTTTCTCAGGCTCCCTCTCCGGAATCGAACCCTGATTCCCCGTTACCCGTTACGACCATGGTAGGCGCAGAACCTACCATCGACAGTTGATAAGGCAGACATTTGAAAGATGCGTCGCCGGTGCGAGACCGTGCGATCAGCGTAAAGTTATTCAGAGTCACCAAGTTGTACGATGACGAGCGCGAACCCGCCACCGATTGGTTTTGATCTAATAAAAGCACTCCTTCCATCTCTGGTCGGAGCTCTGTTTGCATGTATTAGCTCTAGAATTACCACAGTTATCCAAGTAATTGTGGGTACGATCTAAGGAACCATAACTGATTTAATGAGCCTTTCGCGGTTTCACCTTAATTCGGCTTGTACTGAGACATGCATGGCTTAATCTTTGAGACAAGCATATGACTACTGGCAGGATCAACCAGGGAACTGTGCGCGCGAGCTGCAATTGCTGCTGCTGCTGCTGCTGTTGTCCGCACGTCGAGTGTCGTTCGTTTCGCCGTCGCTCGCTCGTTCGTTTACCACCCTCCTCCTCCAGGCAGGCGGCGGCGCACAACGGTGCGTCGTGGTCTGTATGGATCGGTGGGCGATTGCGTGCGTGCGTGCGTAGGTACGAGAAACGTGACGACTTTCTCGATGACGACGACGAGTGTGCGTCGAGACGACGGAAAAACCGGTCAAGACGCCACGCTCTTGCATTATAATTAGTGTCTTGTGTCGTATCATCGGTTCTTTTTTTTAATTATTATTATTACTATTATTATTTGTCTTAAACAACTACCACCGTTTTTATATATTTATTCGTGTGTGAGATGTAGCCGTCGGAGTGTATTGCTGCTGCGCTATCGATCGTCATTAATTTTATCGTCTGCGTCACCGCGCGTCATGCCGTCACACGATTTATTACATCGGGCGGCGGCGGCGGCGGCAGCAACGACAAAGGTACGTTCGAAGACAACAGCACTACTCCCCGTCGTCGTACTCGTAGAACGAAATAATATCAAAAACGTAGTTTGTATAATAAATCAAAAAAAAAATCGATGCAAACGACCAACCGAGCACAACCGATACGACCATACATAAGATATATCGTCGTTCGGCATCAATAAAACCTCGAAACATTCTCTCCGAACCACTTCGCTAGATTGAAAGCGACAAGGGAAACTCGTACGAGAAGCGTTTCGTGTTAGAAAACTCGCTCGGAAAGCTGAGAGTTACCGCACGTGTACGTTATTGTTACAGACTTTTCGCATGAACGCATTATTATATAAGGAACATGCGAAAATGTCAACACAAAATACAACCGATCGCATATGAATCGTGACACGTAAAAATTTAACGGTCCGCCGAATTCACGATCTCGCTGTGTGTAGTAAAAATCACCACATTAGAGGGACCCGATTGTGTATCCGAACAGACGACTTGACTCGCCGCTCGAACCTCGGATCACCACATGAGGCGGCGGAATCTTAAATCCGGCGTCGATCCGCGAACGACGGCACGACCCTGATTTACAAGCAACACCGACCGATTGGAAAACGTTCGGCAAAAACGATCGATACATCATATATGTGAGATTTTGTAATTATATATATTTGTATGTGTTTGTATATTTATGTGTTTATACATATATATATATAAAAAAAGTGTGTAAATATAATATATGTATATATGTATATATATATATATATATATATATATATATATATATATATATATATATATATATATATATATATATATATATATATATATATATATATATTTATATATATACGTATGTATATACGTATATATATACATATATATATATATATATATATATATATATATATATATATATATATATATATATATATATATATATATATATATATATATATATATATATATATATATATATATATATATATATATATATATATATATATATATATATATATATACATATATACATATATATATATATATATATATATATATATATATATATATATATATATATATATATATATATATATCCAGCCTAAGATACTGGACGGGTCACGGGTGGTGGATAGTGAAAGTTCCATTAGATATTAATGGACAGCTGCGAATATCTCAAAATAAGCAGCCCCGAACCAAGGCACAAAAAAAAACAAAATCCACTTAGCGTCTGACTTGTATCAAGCGGTTGAATGGTCAGCGTCTGTTCACCAGTGGTGCGGCTGATATTTAAATTCTGGAACTAACCCCCTCCAGTCTTAACCTCTGAACCGTCATGGTTCAAACCTTTAATTCAAAGTACAAGATGAATCGTTCTAGTAATTACAAAATTACCCCAGGAGGTAGACAATCCTCTGCCAACCGGACTTTCGGATTCTGGGGCGTCCGGGCTAAGTAAATAATCGACTTATGACACTATCCTCAAATGTGCTAACAAAAACTATACATTAATCAATGCACACCTCCCGGTTAACGAAGAAAATAAATCTAATCTTGAAAAAGTAAATAAGTCCTGGGAAATTCTGGAAAAGACTATCTCTAAATTTCCTACCAACCATGTAAAAATCCTATCGGGTGATTTCAACGCCGCCCAACTAGGGAAAGAAAAAAGTACAGGAAGGAAAACTGTCGGCAGTTTTCCAACTCATAAATGGGCCAACCATAATGGTAGAAAATTGGTTGAACTATGTTCGCAGTTTAATCTAAGAAGGATGTCAACACAATTTAAGAAGAAAATAACAAAACAAAAGACATGGATGTGCCCAAACACGTACATGGATGAATTTCAAAATGACCATGTTGCCAATTCGTACCCCAATTATAAAGAGATTTTGAACGTTCGAGTCGATAAAGGAGCAAATATAGACACGGATCACCACCTGACTAGTATCAAACTTAGCTGAAAACCTCGAAAACTTATTCAAAAGAGGCTGCTAATACCAAAGTTTGACCCAACGAAAATAAAACCAGCCCTAACAGAAGAGCTAGATAAACAACCAGCACAGAACTGGCAAGAATTGAAACAAAAAATTATTAAAACAGCCTTAAAGTTGGTCCCTTTACAAAAACGTAGAAAACATCCGTGGTGGGATGAAGTTTGCGAGCAAGGAGTATTAAGCCGAAGTAAAACATTCAAAGATTGGAACAGTCAAAAGACAGTTATAAACTATAACATCTTTTTGGAAGTAAGAAAAGAAACATCGAAGCTAGTTAGAGAAACTAAAAGAAAATATGAAAACAATCAACTTATTGAAATAGAAAAAGATTTCCAAAAAACTAACACCCGAAACTTTTATAAAACATTTAAAACTAAATTAATAGGCTATCAACCGCAAAGTCTTTGCTTCCAAAATGAAAACGGACAATCAGCTCTAAATAACCAAGACAATTGCAAAGAACTAGCGAAATATTTAGAACAAATAGTAAACTGTCCTGAGCCCTTAAACAAATTAGCAACACTAAACCCTAAACAAACAAACCCAGATTCATTACCACCGAAAGAAGATGAAATAATTAGGCAAATCGAGCGGCTTAAAAATGACAAAGCTTCTGGAGAAGATGGAATCACTGCTGAACTTTTGAAATCCGCTGGTCCCCAGGTACACAATCAAGGAAATAACCAAAATTCTACGAGAAGTTAGGCGAACCGAACGGATTCCGGAAGATTGGAAAGAAGCTCTAATCTATCTACTACATAGGAAAGGACATAGAACGGATGTAAACAACTATAGAGGGATATTTCTTCTCCCAGTTTGTTACAAGATTCTATCTCAATGTCTACTAGACAGAGCACAGGGACAGTTAGAACCTAACATTGGTGAATATCAACCAGGTTTTCGACCGGGGGGCAGATCCAGCCCTGAACAGATCCTGAATCTAAAGTTGATTCTAAGACATCAAGAACTGTACAATAAAAATCTCGTCTGTACATTTGTGGATTTCAAAAAAGCATGAGACTCTATTGACCGCGAATCTTTATTCCGAATCTTCCGAAAGAACAAGGACCAGATCTCTGAAAAAACGCTGGGGATTATTAAAGCAACGTTAACTAACACAAGGTTAAAAGTAAAATTCATGGTTGACATCTCTCAGAGCCCTTCGAAATTAAAACTGGAGTGAGACGAGGGGATGGAGGACTCTCGCCACTCCTATTTAACTGTGTTCTAGAAAAAATAATATAGGAGTGGCGTGAAAAAAAATAAGTTGGCCCTGAATGTTGACCAGCCCATTAAACTGGGGAGAACCAACATCAATACTGATTGTCTGGCATCTGCTGATGATCTAGCAATTTTAGCTCAAGATATATTAAGGGCACAGATACAGATTGAAATCCTAAAGGAAACAGACTAAGCACGCCATAAGCTAACATGACCTGCAACAGACTAAGAACGCCATTTCTAAAAACAAAATATGGTAACATCAGACGAGTCTCTCAATTCAAATATTTGGGTGAAATAATCATGGAAAATGGATTGGAAAAAGCGGCCAATAAGGATAGATGTCAAAAAATGGAAACGGCATTAAGGCTTACACAAAATATTTATAACAAAAAGTGCCTATCTAAAAACATAAAACTGAGACATTACAACACAATTATTAAGCCAGAATGTCTATATGCTGCAGAAACGCTCATTTTGAATAGAAAGAGGGACATCGAGGACATTGAAAAGAAGGAAAGAAAAATCCTAGGCCCCAAACAAATAAATAGCCACAACATACCGACATCGGGAATACCAAGAGATCAAACAATACTCAGATATACATAGCGATATGTGAGAAAAAGAAGACTTAAATTTTACGGACACATAAAACGGATGAATCCGAGTAGGCTAACTAGACAAATAGTCGAATTTTATGAAAATAGGAGTAGAGTCGACTTCGACTTATCTAGCCAGGCTTTTGGGTTAGCCCTCAAGGCTCTTGCCCGTTTCTAGTCAACTTTACCCTATATGGGCACTAATTTTTTAGGGTCTCTATCTGACCCGGGT